>OVBI01000231.1:0-107887 GCA_900406495.1 Sisymbrium altissimum | reverse complement strand
TATATCTTATTAAAATCTATTTTAGTGTGTTAAATAATTTTTTATTTATAATTTTAAGTTTGTATATGTAATTTTATTAGTAATTTCATTTAAATTTCTTAGAATAACATTGTTTTTTTTTAAAAGAAAATAGAAAAAATTATGAATTAAAAATATATTTTCTATAAATTAATAATTATTAATTTATCGATTAATTAATAACTCTATAAATTAATAAATTTTCAAAGTCCCAACATTATTAATTTATAGAGGTTTTACTGTAGTTATTCTTATCATAATCATATATGCATACTTGGATAGTTTTCTTTCCTTTTTAATTAGAAGGATTGTTTTTTTATTATATATGACGAAAATTTTAAAACTGACATAAAATACTAAAAATGTAAACCTTAATTAGATTATGTCTTTATATATTCTATTTCTTCTCACATCTTTTTCCAGTAGTATTAGAATTGAGATACTTTTGAAACTCTACTAATTGATACGTTACGTAAATTTAGGTTTTATGTTCATGGGAATTGTGTTTCACTTTACACATTCCCGAAATCTTAATAAACCACATTGATGGGGATGCATATGTATCTAAAAATATACCTTATACTCCATTTTTTCTGCCTTTTTTACAATATCATCAGTAGTAGAAAACATCAAATTTGAAGTGTATTGTTAGAAAAAATTTAGAGAGCACTGGCTCTGCATCCAAGCAAACCAAGCATGTTGCTTAGGCTTATGGCCCTATTTTCCACAAAAAAAAAATTATAAGGTAAAACAGACTTTTTAAAAGAAAAAAAAAATAATATATATATATATATAACAGTCCATTATTTTTTTCTACTTTGCGGTTTTCTAAAATTCATGACCAGTTCTGACTTTAGATATTCTACCTGTAAAACCAAAAATGAGACTAGTTAATTTCTACCAAGCAGCAAGAGTGAATAATTTTTTTTCTCCAAATTTCTTTCATCGATCATATTTTAATTTTAAAATTAAGTATTCAGGCTGCAAGGAATACTAATCATTATTTATCTATATAATGAAAACAAAGTGAAGATTATATATATTAAACAACAAAAGTTGGACTTTCGTTCTATTTTTCTATTATATTGAATTTTATATTGTTTTTAACCAGTATCTTTGTGTCAACGGTTATCACCTATACTACTAGATTGTTATTAGAGAAATTGGCAAACTTCTGTTCACGAAGACTTTAAACTGCAAATGTCAAAACACTAAAAACAAACCAATGGGTAAAAGGGTCTCATTATCAAATAGCTCCTTAGGGGGTGACTGTATATATCTTATCATTAATTGATTACGATAAATAGTAGTACCTAAATAGACTCTCTATCAAGCCCCAAGTACCAAATTATATTTAAAGTTTCTTTTGAGTATAACATATAGTGGAAGTTGAGATTGTAATAAATCTATACAAACGTTGACACGCACACCAGACTAAACGGTGAAAAAGCTTTCTTACTTTCTTTAAGACAGTAAATTAGTGGGCATGAGACTCTTAAATCTTCATCAGTAATTCCAGAAAGGTTCAAGATCAACCGGTGCAGCGGAGGAAGACGGATCTTCTTGAGCATCGAATCGTCTCTTACCGTATTCAAAATCCGACGAAATATCGGTGTTCATGTCGGTAGAAACTGCGGTTTCTTGTGAGACACTCATCGCTTTGAGACTCTGCCTTCTGTTGTCATCAATCATAGCCTGTAGAACCGAATGTTCTTGAGCGAGAATCGGGGTTTGTAGGTTACCTGAGACCTGGAGGGTTTGAGTTTGGTAGAGTGGAATCCTGTGGAAAATGTCGGCTTGGATCGAGTTAAGAACAGGGCTGTTGAAGCAACTGAGTGTGTTTCCTTGGGCTTGATCGGTTTGGTTGGAGAAGCAGGGCACGTAGACTGGTTCTGTTTTGGTTTTATCGTTATAAGGCGAAGCATCGGTTAAGGAAGGCAAAAGGGAAGGGCTAAAGTCGGTTCCGAGTGAACCGATTCGGATTAGACTCGAAATCGGGATCTTCTTCCCTCCAGCACTCTTCTGGAACACCCTACATATCACCCACTCATTCTGAAAAACCCAACAAAAAGAAGGAAAATTATCAAACAAAAGGATTTTAGATAGTAAAAAAAACAAAGAACAGAGTAACTGTTGGGATTTTAGGGTTACTAACCTTTGCGGTTTTAGGCAAATTATGGGCAGAGAGTTTGCCTTCAAGCCTATACTCATGCATCACCCAATTGGTTTTCTGACCTTTAGGAGCTCTTCCTCTGTAGAAAACGAGTGTCTTCTTCATCCCAACAAGGGACTTCCCTCGGTAAATCTCCTTATCCTTCCCGGTCGCCTTCCAATACCCGGCTTCAGTTGCCCGGTTAGTCCTCAAACCGGTCGGATATTTTCTGTCCCTAACACAGAAAAAGTACCATTCTTTCTCACCCATTTTTGCCATCCCTGTATAAAACAATCCCTAACAACATTAGGTTTCTAGAAGCATACACAAGAAAAGACCAGTTTTGCTTCGGACAATGAATATTAAAACTTAATATTATGGTGATCTTCAAATCATACATGGTAACTCCCATGGCTCAGATTTGTTTAAATCAACTTCACCAATAGCTTTAGCTGAGAAGCTGATGTCAAGGACCTTCTTGTGAAGATAGTGACTTATGAGTTCTTCATCTGTTGGATGAAACCTGAACCCAGGAGGCAAATCCATCTGCTCTTCTTCCTTCTGAAACCCACAAAAAGTAGTCTCCATCTCCCCTCTAGAAACCTTAAACCCTTAAAATTGAAAGAATAACCTGAATTTTTTTTTTCTCAATTCGAAATCCAACATATGAGTATCTTTATTTGATCTTGAACGGTTTTTTGTTTTGTTTTTGTTTTTGTGTTTGGAGAGATGGAGAATGCTTTGTGAAGATAGTTATTAGAACTAGAGAGAGAGAAAACGATGAACAGAGAAGTTGGGGAGAAAGGTTAGGAAGATGAAGAGGAAAATATAAAGGGAAAATAACCAAATGAAACTAAAAAGGTTGGAACTTTGAAGAAGTGGAGAGAAACAAAATTGCAATATTACATTTCTTAACTATAAGAATTAAAACGAAATTTTTGTTTTGTATAATTTGGAAGAGGAAAAAAAAAAAGAATATATTTCCCCATTTTTGTGTGTGAGGAGAAAGATACGTAGTGTGTAACGCAACTTGGGTAGGTTGTTTTAGCACTTTCCCCTTTTTAAAAACCTTTTTCTGAGCTTTTTAAATATTCTTAAAAATTAATTCAATTTGAAAAATAAATTATTAAACTTTTAAAGGAAAACGACCTATTTTTGGATCGTCATAGGAGCTAGAAAATAAGAAGATATTTTGCGAAATTAACAAGAGAATGGATAATTACGATTCGTTGAATCGTACTCATCAAGCACGGTTACTATAATTGTAATGAGAAATACAGCGAATGATCTATATCATTATTACGTTAGTTAAGTAATACAATGAATAAAGACGGATAATGTTTTCGAAAAATAAGTTACAAAGACATAACTATATCACATTAAATACTTATGTTCAGTGAATGAGTTTAGAATTCATGTTTACATTTCCCGCTTTCGATAGGAGATTCTATAGAAAAAGTAAAAATTTAGAGTTCAAGATCATAATGTCATGAACTATCGCAATTCATATCTATATCAAAAAAATTCGAATATGTTGTAGTATCATATCTATTCATCTGTTGAGATAACATTTATACAAATTACTAATTATATCTCCATTTGTTTATAATGAATATTAGATCGTAATTTCAAAGATATTAAATTATAATAAATAAATTATTTTGTTGTTATTTTCTCCTGCTACATTTTTGGTTCTTGATAGAATTCGCTAATATATACATATATCATGTAAAGTAAAGCAATAACAAATCAACAAGTTAATTTTGTTAACATTTAAAAATATGTGTTTTGTGGGTGATTTTTTCATGTCTCTACTGGATATATTACTCTTTTTGAAGATAAATAAATTATCTTGTATGACTTCCCTTATCATTTGTATATTTTATTTATGAAGTAACCATAATCCAACCACTTCTGAGATCAAATGGTTTTAAAGAATTATGTGCGTGTTAGCAAATAAGAATAATATATAAAATGTTGAAGTTTAGATGACTCAGTACCAATTTAATATGTAGATAGTAATACTTAGCAAACAAAATAGTCTTAATATTTAATTTTAATAGTTTTAGTTTTGAAACTCTCCTTCCCAAAGAAGAATCAAGAAGGCATGATTGACAAATGATGTTTGCTGTTTCTACTGGTACCCTTAGTGGCTCTTTAATCTTGTTACCTTATTCGTCAAAATTACAATTAGAAGAACCACTTAGAAAAGGTCAATATGTATAATATTTTTTTTAAAAAAGTTATTCTGTTTTGAAGAGAAAGTGCGTTCGGTGTATTACTAACACATTTTGATTAATTGATTTGGTACCAAATATTGGCATTTAGATATATGTGTTCGAGTGGATCTTCGCCTATAATCGCAATACATCCATTTTTTTATTATTATTATTGTTAGCTACATCGTCAAAATATCTGATATCGAATTCAATTATTTGTATTATATATGAGTATAAATAATTTTTTTGTACATAGATCTATTTTTGAAACACAAATCTACGACAAACAGTTTTTTTTCCCGCTACATCTACTATGAATAATTTTCCACAATACTCAAAACTAGATAAACAATTCTACCTAATTTTTTACAAAAAAAAAAGAATACTTACAGTTTATAATATTTTTTGTGAAAATAAAATTTATATTAATTATATGTCAAAACTGCCTACTATAAGAATTTTGTAGTTGATATATAAGCTTTTAAAAGTTTGACCACTATAAAAGAAATATCCACAATTGGATTAGTTTTAAATCTTTTAAAAGTCTACATTTGTTTTAAGAAAACATTTTTTGGACCTTACTGTCAAAATATTATTGAAGTTATATAACTTCTACAAGTCAATATTTTGGTTTTAACATCCTGACAAATAGCAATCATGATCACAATTGCCGAAGTATTTGCAACAAGTAAAACTGTAAAAGAAAGAAACGATCGGCGTTAGCAATATTTCAACTGTTGCAAATAATTTGATTTTTTTTTTAAACATCATATTAATTGATTTAATATGTATATAGATGTAAAATTTGTTGTATTTCAACCTTAACTGAAAATTATACTAGATAAACTATTAAGAATTTTTATTTATTATTTCACTTCAATTAAAACCAATATTAACCTTGTAATTAAATAATGTGTTTACATAATTCAATTATGCATTAATTAAAATCTACCATATGTACTTTTTCTATAAATATATTTATTTATATAAGTTTTTTAAATATCGATCATTTAAACCATTTTAATATTGATATTTAATTTAATATTTTAATTAGTTGACAACTTCTTTTTTTGGGCAAAAAATTTAGCAAATAACTAAATTTATGAATGGTCCGAATTTTTGGTTCTCATAGAATGTATACCAAAAAATGAACAATGCTTTCGTTCTATAGCAAAAAAAGGAAAAAAAAAAAAAAGAAGTAGAAGTGAAGAGATTTTCATTTTTTGTCAAAAAGAATTGAAGAAATCTAAATGCAATAATACTGACCAACAGTCCACGATGGAAGAACACGCCATATGCAATAAAATAAAAAATGGTTCATGTTGTGGATTGTTGGCTGAGGTTTATAACTTGAAAGAGGTATATAATGAGCAAACAAGGGTTTATGGTTGTAGGAGATATGAGATTTTAGTGGGACATACCTACAAATTTTAAAGTCTATTTGGTAAAAACGAGCTTTCTATTTATATTTTAAAACATTTGTTCACTGTGATATTTTTTTTGCATATATATGTATCATTGTAATATATTTTTTGGCATATATATAAATATATATCATTACAATTCCTAATGCCTACAATGTTATATGCATATATATACATATAAATACTAAGTACTAACACCTTTTTTGTGTGTGCTACTAACACCTTTTCTTCTTCTTCTTCTCTCTTCTTTACCAGCAGAACTAACACCTTTTCAGGCAATGAAATTACATAATTCATAAGGTGGCGTCTCTTCTATTTATTAAACACCAACTATAATTACTTAAATAATGGATCTCACTCATTGACCTAAATCATAAAAGATACTAAAAGAAAGGAAGGGTATAGGATTATAGCATATTCCCTATAACTCCTCTCCAAAAAATTATTAGCTCTTTACTTTAGGCAAATCAGAGTGACAATGCATGCTGACAATAACTTATCTAAACATAGTAAAAAGGAAGATTATCTACGTTTCTATAACAATATTATACGCACTAGACACTATTCCACCCTTATCATATAACTTTTATGCAATAGCAAATCTCTTTTTCTTATTTTTAAACGTTCACGAAAATATTAAAAGAATCTAGTAATCTACACAAAATGTCAAACTATTCGATGATATATATATTAATTGATTTACAAGAGTAATGGCATGGTGGGGAAGAACGGGATTGAATAAAAATTTGGTCGTCTAAATATGCTTATAGAAAATGTTGCAAATTAGGTGGTAAGATAGCAACTAATATTTCTATTTAAGGAAAATATCCAGTAAGACAAGACCACGTATCAGTTACTTGGATTTCAAAGACCTTCCGGACTCTTCGCAAATCGCATTTGATTTTGTTGTTTTGTTTCTTTTTTTTTTGTTTGGTCAAAGGATTATGTAATTTTGTATTGTAGACTTGTAATTGTAGTCAACTCGTCGTCCTTCTATATCTACCACATCATCTTTATTTTCTTACTACACCACCCAAAATTTAGGCACCGGCGACGTGTCAGTATTGATAAATAAGGATTAAACCAATGGGTGATTGAGTTGACCATATACTATCAGGTTCGTGCTTCCAAGCCACTTTTTGTATTTTTGTAATCTAAGGCGTTAATGTTTTTTTATTCTGATTTTTCTATACTTCTAATTATAGAAGGGTCAATTTACTAAATAATAAAAAAAATTAAATTAGTTTATTAAAAAGAGAGATATGAGGAAAAGGGAAAAAAAAAAGATAAATTGGTTAATATTTTTAATATGATTTTTTTGTTAGTAGATGCAAATTCCCATTATAAACTAAAATACAAATTAATTCCCCCAGACTGCAGTGATTAGGTAAAATTTTCAGTCTTCAACGTCTAATAATTATTCTTGAAACTATTTAACTATCATCTATTAGTTTTTTTAAAAAACTTAATCTTCTATTAGTATTTCACGGTGATAGTTTCTTTCATTCAAAAAGAGAACACGAGTTTTATTCAATATATAAAATAAACAAAACAAAACCATTCACCGTTATTAATACTTAATTAGAAGAAGCATCACAATTCAAGAGGTTGATGTGATTCGAAGTTCATGTGTTATCCAAGACGACACTTATATATATCAATTAGTCTTCACATTATATATATATACATATAATATTTGGATAGCGATAAAATGATGATATACTAACATATATAAAACCACTAAATTACATGTCTCAATTTATATATATATATATATATATATATATATATCTCGGACTCAACAGTTGTATAAAATTGTATAATAATAGTAATTGTATATGTCCGACAAGTGACAAACTATGGGAGCTTGTTGAGACGGTGATACCAGTCTTCAGACATTGGGTTCCAAATTGTGGGCTTCGATCAAATGACTGATTTTGAAATTACTGAATCCTAACACTTATCATTCTGCAATATGTTGTAAAAAAAAAAGCATTCTGCAATATGTAAATTTTACGGAGCATATGAGTATATTAATTATCTCAATTGAAATATGCATTGATGAGATTCCGTAATTAAGTAACTCAATGAGTGCTTACTAAGAAAGAAGGTCATGATTTAAAGGTGTTCAAGAAATTATGTAGTAATATAATATATATATTCTGTATTAACTATCACTATTTACAAGCCCAAAACTGCAGATAACGATCAGATAATATATAAATAAATAAAAATATACTAAAGATATCTAAAATTGTTATTCAAATGAGTAATTTTTAAAAAATAATCAGATAATAGCAGTAAAAGTTGGGTTTATGGAACTATAAAAATGTTATCTAAATGGATTATTAAAATTATTATCCAAATAAATATTTCTAAATTATAAATATTTTGGATATTTTGTGTAAAACGTGGAAGTGTTAAAAGTTTTTTGAATAATCTTATAAAATATTGAATAACTTTGAGTAGTTAAAAATTTATTAATAATACTATAAGTTTTTGATAATAATTATAATTACCCAAATTGATAATTTGGATATCCTAAGTAAATATTTGAGTTATTTTTTTATTATTAGAAAATTTTGTTTTAATTTAAACGAATGATTTTTATTATATTTATTTAAAATAGTTGGATAATTCAGATTAGATATGAAAAATATATGATATTTTATCCAAAATTTCCAGGCTTAGTTACTAATATAAATAGCAATATTTTCATTTTTGTTTAAATAATTTTGGTTTGAGACATTAGTATAAATTTATCTTTTGAATATATATTTGATTAGATATAACAACTTTCCTCTTAACTAAGTTGGGATGTGTTTGAGTTTAGACAAATAGAAATTTGCATTAATTAATATGGTACCATAGAACTGGATAAAAAAGATTTTCTAAATATATTTGTTGAAACAAAAATTGGGAATAGTAAATCATATATGTTGCAGTTACACACACAAGCATAATAAAAACTTGTTTATTACGGTCTTAACATAGAAAATAAATTTGACTATTTAGTTGTTGCCAACTTGCTACTAGAAAAGTTATGTTTCTATACGTTGTTTTGGATCGAAAACCTGTGGGCCGCTCTTGGATTCTTTGGACCATATTTCGCCCAAATGAAGAAAATAATAATATGAAACTATGGGCTACGGTGTTACAAAAAAAAAACAAAAAAGAAACTATGGGCTGCACTTTTTTTTTCCAACCTCTTTTATTTTTATATATATATCCTGAAAAATCAGATAATGGATAATGTAGATAAATTCACATTTAATAAATTATAGAAAATGAAAACCGAATCTGAGACTGTAAAAAAATGTATTAATAAAAAAAAACCATCTCATTTTTAAATGAATAATAAGAAAATACGAAAGTAAATACCTGTAAATAAATTCTGATCATTTAAAAAATATTAACTAATTGTATTATAATATGTTAATCTTCCAAGTTCCAATTAAACTCCTGCAATAGTTGTGTATTACCAATGTGTGAAAGCCAAGTGGGACCCTATCCAACGAGGAAAAGCATCATATACAGTCAGCAACACGTTTCATGCGGCGACCCTGACAGTGATGTGTTTTACTCCCTTGTCAGTTCTAATAAAAATCAGTTAAGAGAAAGTTTTTGTTTTATGATAATCCTGGTCACATTATCATAAAATCGTAGTAATCATTAAAATCCCGAACTTTCAGTTTTTTTTTTTTTTTGAAAAAATGTCATTTAAGTTGCGGTCAAGAATAATTTAAGCAGAAAATTTGAAAATAAAAGTCCGGTCAATAAACGTTATTTACAAAAAGTAAAATTAATAATAATTGGCACAAATCACGAACTTACCGGGGAAAATGGATATGGATAAAGTTGGATATAGAAGGACCCACCTGCAAGTGAATTCCAATTATTTTGTGTTCAAGAAAACAACAAGTTTCTGCATAAACCGTACTCTGTGTGTGTGTTCCTCCCTTGATATCGAGAGGTCAATAAAGTGACCAACTTTTTGTGATCTTTTCATTTCAAAACCTTCACTTTTTTTTTTGTCATCCTAAGAATTCCTTCTCTGCTAGTCACAGAAACTGGCTTTTTTTTCTTTTTGCTTCATTTTTTTTAAAACAAGATTTTCCTTAAAACGGCCATGGATGCTATTTCATCTCTAAGAGCTGAGTGTGGATTTGGTGCTCAATTTCCCGGGATTCTACCTAGAAACGATCATGGGCTTTCTGGGTTTTGTTCATTTTCTCAGCAAATTAAATCAAAATCGAAACTTTCTCCGGTTATGAGCCTCCATTTGAAGGAACATCCCATGCCTTCAAACCAAACCCTCACCGCCTTTTCTTCTCCCTCTATGGCTCCTGTAAGCAAAACAAGACATCTCTTTTTCTCTTTTTTATTTTCCCTTTAATCCCAAATCGTGTTTTGGCTTTATAGATTATTAAAGTGTGCTTGCTTTGTTTGAAAATGGTTGATGTTAGGCAAAGACATCATTGTCATCAATTGGTATGAGCAGAGGAATGAGATGGTGGGAAAAGTCAACGAAACACAACATGTTAGAGATTCACTCTGCTAATCATCTTGTTGACTCTTTGCTGAATGCTGGAGATAGATTAGTTGTTCTTGATTTCTACTCTCCTGGTTGTGGCGGCTGCAAATCTCTCCACCCAAAGGTATGTGTTTGCATAGTCAAGACCTAGTTTCAACTTCTTTCAGAGTTTCAGTTAATTTGGTTTGTGTTATGATATGTTTTTTTATCTGTTTATAACAGATCTGTCAATTGGCTGAATCAAACCCAAACGTGATGTTTCTCAAAGTGAATCACGAAGAGCTTAGAACAATGTGCCATGGCCTGAACGTTCATGTGCTTCCTTTCTTTAAGTTCTACAGAGGGGGAGAGGGCAAACTATGTAGTTTCAGCTGCACCATCGCCACTGTAAGCAAATCAGATGATCAAACACATTATAGCAGCTTTCATATCATTGGCAATTTAGCAGCGAATTGAAATATTCTGTTGTTCGAGAATGCAGATCAATAAGTTCAAGAAAGCGTTGGACAAGCACGGCAGCGAAAGATGCAGCCTCGGGACAGCAAAAGGTTTAGACAACGAGGAACTAATGGCTTTAGCGTCGGCAGGGGAACTGAAGATGAATCTGGATTCCTTAAAAATGCATCAAGATTTCTTGTCATCATCAAGAGCTAGCAACTTCTGTTATAAAACAGAGGAACATCATCAAAAGATGGTGCTATAAAGAGATGGGTGATGTTTCATCAGGGTTCTGAATAAGAGAACTTGTTATTGTTTTGTAGATATGATTATTGATTAGTATGATTGTGCTTTGTTTGGAATCTAGGGTTAGTTCTTATGTATTCACCATATTACTTGCCATACCAGTTTCAATCATTACTTCAAAAGATTGAATCAAGCTATTAATCATTGAATCAATTTTTATCTTCATACTATTGAGTCTTCAATTTTACAATATTATCTCTGGATGGTGGATCAAGATCTCTATTTCATTTCAGAAGAAAATTCAATATTGAGCTGTCTGAGCCAAACACATGTGAAAAACGGAGTATGTCGGATTGGGATCCTTGGAAAGGAATCCGCAAACGGATAAAGAAAAAAAAAT
Source organism: Sisymbrium altissimum (assembly GCA_900406495.1). Lineage (NCBI taxonomy): Eukaryota > Viridiplantae > Streptophyta > Magnoliopsida > Brassicales > Brassicaceae > Sisymbrium > Sisymbrium altissimum. Next base: position 96,456 of record OVBI01000231.1, on the reverse strand, counting down.
CAAAAAATTTAAGGCTTTACCTCAGCATCAAGATTGTAATCAAATATGTTTTTACACATCAGATCTGATGATTATATGAAATCCATCATTGGTAAAGCCTAACACTTTCAAAACGCAGCACAAAAGCAACTAAAGTTTAGCTCACAAAAGTAAGGAGTGTTTGTGTATGCATCAGAGAAATTCCCATTATAGACTATAGTCAACACAGATAATTTCTGATGTCCCTGTCTGTTTAATCGTCACTTGCAAAGAACACAAATCCACTTCACACAAAGAAAACCCGCCAAGAACCAAGATCAGATGTATCCAGTTGGAGAACGACTGGAACTTTTAAAAACAAAAATTGATTTGACAAAGATATTTAGTATAAAGGTATCCTAAAAAGTTAATAGCTAAAACCATCAAATTATCTCCACAACTTCCAGTAACCAAACACTACAAGCACTCAAGATATAAGCAAGAAGCAGAACAATAAACTGGGAAAATAGAAAAAGAAACTAACTAACTAACTAAGATGGTGATGAAGAAACAGATTTTAGGGTTTTCACCGTCTAAAAAAAGAAAGAGGGACAGAGACTGGAACTGGAAGTAGGGTTTTGGGATGTTCACTCTCGGACTTATAAAGAGGATTTTGGAGGAAGGAACCTATTTTTTAATATTTTTATAAATATATAATTTACTTCGATGATCTTCCAAAGGGGATGTAGCTCAGATGGTAGAGCGCTCGCTTAGCATGCGAGAGGTACGGGGATCGATNTTTTTTTTCCCAATTTTTTTTTTTTTTTTTTTTTGGTAAAAATTTGTATAAGCAATAATGAGATTCACCAAATATAGAATTCCCACTTTGAGAAGCTATCTCCATAGAACCTATAAGTCAGAAGAGTTAAGAGATCATTAAATGAATTTGTTACCACAGGTGAAGAAATTCTTGGATGCTATCAACTTGATGGCTCAGCATCCGAATCATTCATGTGATCATAAGATAAAAGTTTTTCTTTTATAGATCAGGTCATCACTGCCATGGAAGTAGTAATTAAGACAATTAAGTTCCAAGTTTTTCTGGAGCGAAGACATGTTCATAAATTTATTGAACTCGATATTTAATAAAACACAAAACGGTCTCTAAATTATTGAGATTTCCCCTCTAAACTCAATTGTTTTTAACAACTAAACTAATTTCCTGTTTCAGATTATACAGTAAGAAGAAGCTTCATCCTGAAGAAGATAACTTCAGCTTTCTTCAACAACTCTTCGGCCTCTCACTTCGGCGTCTCATTCTCTGATGATCGAATCCCTTCCTCAATACGCTACACAACACAACACACCACGAAGAATATGCTTACGGTTTTTTTTGTTGTTGTTAAGGATTAAGACTTCTAAACCTTTTTGAACTTTCTAAACTCCTTACCTGAAGAAGATAGTTGTGAAGCCAATCCAGAGTCTGCGGGAATGTTGTGGCCGATATATTTACAACTGTCACTCCCTGTTTCACGCATAACAAGAGTTAAAAAAAACGTGAAAATACCCGAAAGAAAAGTTGGAGTGATGAAGGACCAAGCAAACCTGTGAATTGAAGGAACAAAGGTAGTCTTCAATGGTCTTTAGGTTTGTGATTAGTCTCTCTTTCTCCTGCAAAAGGAAGAGCAAACAAAAACCTATGTTCATAGAACTTTCAAGCCCAGTTTAGTGGGTTTTCTAAGCTTAAAGGTTGTTAATAGTACCTTAGATGTATATTTATCTCCAGATGTACGAGAAGAGATCCACTCCTCTAGTAAAGCCTGCAAAAATGAAGTTTAAGAAACTCAAGAATCAAGAAATACACTACTTTCCCGCGTTATATAGTCCGAAAGGAACACACTATGATTCACCTTATGATCGAATTCAGCCATCTTTAAAACAATAGATATGACTATGGGCTCGGGACCAGATTTCGCCTTTCCACTTCCATCAGCCGGTTTTCTTTTCTCTTCGGCTTCTTTTGCAGCTTCTGCTGTACTCGCACCTGAAACGAAAGATAACATTATACAGATAGCGAACAAAAGAAACTTCATACAAGGAAAGCGAAATGCAGGAAAAAAGCAATACCATCGATTTTACATTGTGTAACTTTTTCTGATAGTTCTTCTTCCACAGAGGTCACGGCTTCAGCCTGAGAATGTGGTTCCATAGCACTATTGTCGGTTTCTTTAGTCTTTGAAGAACCTGCCTCGGGGTTTTCCTCCGAGGTTAGATCTCCTGAAGAGTTTTTTTCTTTGGTACTCTTCTCGGGATCATTTGATGGAGCTTTGTTCTCATCATTCATTAAGTATATGCTTGGATCTAAATGTCTTCCCTGTAGATTATTCGGGACCAAGATTAAAAAACAAGTCTAATAGCTGAAAGTTAATGTACAGACGCATGGAGCTTTCACAAACAATATTACCTCAATTATAATGGGTTTCCCATCTTTCATTGCTTTCTTCAAATCACCAGCAAGTCCTACTCACCAACAAACCATTTGTGATTTGAAAAATGTAAACAATCCACAAACAAAAAGTGAAAGCAAAGGAAAATGAATCATGCGGTTTCGAACACCGACTAAGGAGTTACCTTTACGAACAATTCTGCATTCTCTACAGAACTCGGTTATCAACTCCTCTGATGATCCGAACTCTCGAGTCCATACAGGGGTTGATGTCAACGGAGCACTACATATAACAGCATAAACGCGATCATCTAGTCATCATTTGTCAGACTAGAGGAAAAGAAAGCGAGACAAATTAGAGAGAAGCAGAAACGTACTCAGTGGCTGTGCGAAGCAGCTCATATACCATATCAGTCTGTGAAACAAATGTAAGCACATAAGATTTTTTTGAAGGAAATTAGATAAAAACAAAAGAAGAAGCGGGTATTGAGTAAAATACATGTAAGACGTTAGGCAAGTTTAGTCTCTGGGCAAGTTGTGTAGCTATTGTCGACTTTCCAACACAAGCTGTTCCGCAAACAAGTATGACAAGAGGTACTCTCTGATGATGAAACCTAAAACCCAAATATATATATACAAAAAAAAATGAAACTTTGAAAGAACAAAAAAAAGGAATCTTCGAACAAGACAGAGAAACATAGCGCTTACTTGGTCATCATATTGTAGCGATTAACGTACTCCTTCCCATAACCGCGTCGCTCCATAAGCTGCAGTGTTTGAATCAGAATAGTTAAAAAAAACGTTATCAGAAGACATCTAGGATCCGAAAGTACGCACCATAAACAAACTGGTTTCCAAATCTTTCTGAGAGCTGCAAAAGACAAAACCAAGCAAATTGCGGTCAAACAACAGAGAGATTATGTACACCTGTCATCGAACTAATTGTGGGAAAAAAGGGCATACACATCTAGAAGACTGTTGTCAATGAGAAGCTTCTTGAGTTCAAGAGCAATCTTGACGGCCACGTGATTTGGAATCTATGAACCAAATGGGCACCAAATGTTATGGGAGAATCAATTCAGGAGCATATAAACTTGGTTAGGAATCTAAGAACAGAGTTAAAACTGGGGAAACCTTGCCTTAGTTACAGTTAACATTCTACAGACTAAGAAGCGAGACAGAACATAGTAGTGATCGGCATCTCCAAGCCACACCTTCACCTGAAATTTTTGATAAGGAAAGATTAAAAAAGATCCCACAAATTCAAAGTTTTTGATGGAGAAAAAGCCAAATTCACAAATGAAAAATCGAGCCTTGACGAAATCGTATTTAGAAGAAGCGTTTCGAGGAGAAGAAGGAACAGAAGAGAATGGTCGGATGTTGATTTCTCGAGGTTCGTGTTCATCTTCGTCAGGGTTGTTTCTTGATCCTGAAGAACCAGATGATTCCTCTCTGTCCTTCATCTTCAACTCAGGCGTTAATGAGACGAACAAGTTTTTTTTGTCGATCGCTCTGTTAAATGTTTTCCGACATCTGAAAGATTTTTGTAGCTTCCACCTTCACTTTTTACGGGAGTCGGAGTTTTTTTTTATTTCTTTCTTTTCTCGTAATTTAGTTTAAAGCCCATATTGAGAATTGAGTCCATGTTTAGTTGGGCTACACCATCATAATCGTTACTCTTTATCACATTTATATCACACAAGACCACTTTTTATATTTTGTATTGACATTTAAAAGTTACAAGTTTATTACAACGTTTAGTTTTCGCTTTTGTTGCATCGTTAACAATACTTATCTTATCATTGATGTTCATGGAAATTGGAATCCTTGGTGAAATACTTAATCTTACCATTGACCAGCGATCAAAAGCATACACACCAAATGAAAAGAAGAAGAAGAAGAAAAAACTGAGCTGACCAAATATCAGAACTTATTTTTTTTTTTTTTTAAAAAGGATCTAATACATCATAATCAATTTTCTTCTAACATAAAATTATCTAAACATTTCTTTATCTAATCAGACGAATATAAGACTATGTCTTAGGCCTTATTAGAAAATCCGAAGCCACATTTTCTTAGAAATTAGTTGATTTTGGTTCGGATATTATGTTAGTCAATTAAAAAAACTATTATATATAGGTTATATTAAATTGATTGATTAAATAGGTCCCTGACCCATCTAATTGGATAGGTAGAATATTATATAAATCTAAATCATATCTAGCTTCATTAAAATTGATAATTAGATAATATAGATTTAATTAGTCAAACAAAAACAAGTTGAAACATATGGACATATTTAGTCAGAAGCTTAAAAGTTGCTTATTATTTTTGCTTGTCTCATCAGGCAAAGCAACGTGGGAATAGAATCGGAAGTAGCATCCGCAAATTAACATTTTTTTTTCCTGAGAGTAACTAAAATAGAGACCAAAAGCAAGACTAAGTAAAGTTAGGGTTTGTGCCTCCCTGCATAAGAAGAGAGTTTGACCAAAAAGAAACTAAATCATCAAGGGATCAAATTTATCACTCGATTTATTCATTTCTCTTGTCACCGATTTTGTTGTTCTGTTCATTTGCATCTCTCTCTTTTTTCTTGTAAAATTTATTCCTGATAAACAGATTCTCTTCGTCGTTTTCTGCTGTTCTTGAAGTCCTTTGAAGCGAATCTTGACAGATTTAGTGAAAAGGGTTTTTGTTTATTTTTCCCAGATTTTCCATCTTTTTCCTAGGGTAGTTACCACCTTGACTCTTGTTGTACAGCATCTTGTCTTTGGATCTCTTCCTCTTGTTATTAAGAAACAGTTTCTTGGTTTGGATTTGGAAAGTGAGTTCGTTTTTCTTTTTTAAAGCTAATTTTTATTTTCCTAATAAAAATCGTCCAGATTTAGGGTTTCATACGGATTTACTAACTTTGGCAGGAAGATGGTGAGAGGGAAGATCGAGATCAAAAGAATCGAGAACCTGACGAGCAGGCAAATCACGTTCTCCAAACGTAGGAAAGGTCTCTTAAAGAAGGCTCACGAGCTTTCAGTTCTATGCGATGCTCAAGTCGCAGCCATTGTCTTTTCTCAGAAAGGAAAACTATACGAGTTCGCTAGCTCCGAGTAAGCAATCTATTGTAAACTTTTAATTCAATCGATAATCAATCTAGACATACAAATTCATTACAATTAATATTTTGTTCTTGCTTTAGTTTGCTAATTAATGTTTATTTTTGTAGTTAGAACGTAGTGATATATAGCTTCTTCTCTCTCTTAATCTCTTTTCCTAAATATACTTGAAAAATTCTAGCTAAATGCAGCTGTTTAATTAATTTTTCCAACAGTACATCTATGCCTTTTAATTTTTTTTTTTTTTTTTTATCATATAACTTCTAGTACCACGAAGGTTTTATTTAAATGAATACAAACCTAATCACAATTAGTTTAGCAGATGCTTTTTTGTTAACTCAATCAAGTTCTTCTTCAAGCACGAGCAAATAATTTAGGGCTTTCCAAAAAAAAGTGTTCTTGAACTTTGAACCTAGTATGCCTTGAAACTCATGCTGATGAAACCACTTGCCATGTTTATAATTATATTTTTAAAAAGAAATCCTACTATCCTAGTGTCCATGCCATAGTTCAAGAGTTTAAGAGTACAATTGTACCGATTAAAAAAATCCTACATGATGTATGAGATAAGTTCTTGTGGATTTCTGCTAGGGCCTCAATATTTAGCCGTCGATGGTTCATGATTATTAAATGTGCTGATCTTTAATTAGAAGCTAGGTAAGTGAATTTCTTAAACCAAATCCAAAAAAGTCCAAATATCTTCGAGTTTCAAATGCTGCCACTAATGATTATCAAACCCCAACATTTGGTCAAATATTTGAAAACATATATTATAGCCACTTGGTTAACTATACTAGTCATCTCTTCCCATTATCTTGTTAGCAAATTGCCAATAGCTACATGTGAATGAGTTTAGATAACTAACCAACAAAAACTCTTGCAATACAAATGTTTATTTCATTCGTAATTTCGAGTTTACCAATGGATTTGACCAGTTAAATCAAATTGATGGTACGTAGTGAAAAGGCGTGTGTATGATATTTTAAGCTTTTGCTATTAAGTTTGTAAATTGTAACGGTCTTAGTACAATATTTAGGTCACGCTTATAAGTATCATTAATTGGTTTGTATAAATAGGAAACCAAGTCTCACAAATTAAAAGACATATACTACAAACACGTCGATATCTCATATCTATATTTAGCAATCTCTTTTCCTTAAGTAGGTCGAGAAACACATTGAAAACCTAAATTTTTACATAATTCCTCCGGAAAACTTTCAAATTTTTTTTTTATTATATTTTTCCTAAGATAGGCCAAGCGTGTCTTTGTATCTACAACGTGTATTTAATTTAGGCCTTGACAAATATTTATACATAAGATTCCATGAATCTTACAAATGTGTGAATGTTCTTGTTGGTCATGATTACATTTTCGGAATTTAATGTATATGCTAATAAATAATATAATTAATGATGAAGAGGTTCTTGAAAATGATTCAGCATGAAGAAGATGATGGAACGATGTGTGATACATAGGAGAGAATATTTTCATGCAGAGAGACTCCAAAAAGAGCAAGATCATGTGCAGGATCTCAAGAATGAAATCACGGTAATGCTGAACAGGATTGAACTTCTTCAACTTCATTGCCGGTTAGCTTCTTATATTTATATATCTACTGCATGTGTTTTGCAATGCAATAAATATGTGTTTGTAAATACACTCATGACCGCTATAACATGCATCTCAGGAAGCTTATGGGGCAAGATTTAGATTCGTGTTCGGTGGAGGAGCTGAAAGAGATAACTATCCAAATTGAGAAAAGCCTTACTATTGTCAGATCAAGAAAGGTAAACTTACATTGAAAATTAATAAATACATAAATTAGTCATCTTTTTTTGCTAAATAAACTAATTGTACTTAGATGTTAAATATTCAAATGATTTGTCATAATCTGTTTGACAATAATACATGGACTGACTTATATTTAGGGGTGTTCTAGAGGACTTGTCTGGTTTTATATATGTTCTGTGAGACGCCTGAGTCTAAATGATTAGCTATAAACCAGCCTATGTGTTTACTCATAGCGGATTCTACGATTTTTTGGCAGGCTAAGGTAAACGACGATGAGGTAGAGAAACTAAAAACAGAGGTAATGTTATTAATTACGTTAGTTGGTTCTTAAGGGAATATACTTTCTAATTTTCATTGTGTTTTTTCTTTTGGTTTGATCCCATTAGATTGCAGGAAAGAGAGAGCTATTGAACGAGAGAAGTACGCTGCACGAAATGGTATACACACACGCATATATTTACCATCCAAGGACAGATACATGTATTAATTCATTCATGCACACCCACACTTCTTTAATCATGGACTTTACTTTCTATATACCTAACGACTAAGTTTGGATAATAGATATATTGGCCAGTGTTTGAATTTGATTACAAAAAAATCAATTGGCGCTTTGTCTCTTTAGTCGGAGAGTTATGCTTTATATTGTCTTTTCTTTTTGACTGAATTATGCTTTATATTGTCGAAATTAAGAAAGCCTGATCTTTTGTTTGTGACTCAAGTTTCATGGTAGATTAATAACCTTTTGCGTAAATTTTAACTTGATGGTCTTTCTGAAAAGTGGTCCATCAAAAACTGGCATCTCATGATTTTAACTTGTTATCATTTCAGTTTGAGGAGAAGCCCTTGTGGATGCAGTCGACGAGCCTAGAGAGTGAAAAGAGTGCAGCTTCCTGTGCTTGTGAAAACATGAACATATCGGATGTCGAAACTGATTTGTTCATCGGATTGCCTAGAAGCCAAGCGTAATGAAATCTTTGTAATTCATATTTCCAAGTATATGACTTGCATAGTCGGTTCTCTATCTGTATAAACCAAGAAATAAAGTAGTACATAATTAAGAGTTATCTACTACATTTTTATTTTTTTCTTCTTCTGTAGAGCTGATTTGATTTTTCAATTTCCTGACGTTAACGGCATGTTTTTATATGGTCTGACACAAGTATTTAATATTTGAACGGTTATGGCGGAACGGGACGGAGTTTTTTGTTAGTGTATGGCGAAAAACACTAGGTAGATTGAGTTATGACGACAATGTAATTAATAATTTACAAAATGAACATCTCTTTCAATAGAGGAGAGATAATTTGTACGAGTTGTGGTAATATTTTTTCTTCATTATTTGGTCAACAGAGTTGTGGTATATATAAACGGAAAAATTCACTCAGTTAAAAAGCAGACTGATAAGAAGGAGAGTTCCTGAATTAATATTTAGAATTCTGCAAGCAAGGTGTCTATACCTTTATGAACTAAAATTTTACATAGAAAGAAGAGGTTCTTCGATTTCAAGAACGAGGAGCCGCCATTTGCTGCTTCTTTATCCTCTCGTGCGACTTCACCATGCTGTAATAAAGCATGAGAGAGATAGAGAGTTTCATCCAAATATCCACTTCACAAACAGAGTAGAGTTTAATGGTGTTGAAAATTAATCTGTTACCTGATATCATGAGGAGTGATGAACATCCACTGCGCCCCTTGTGCAATTGCAAAATCCACCAGCGCGTCCAAGCTGATTTTCCGGCTGACTGCATCCTGGATTTCCAAAATCGAGATGTTAAAACAAAAATGTTTGTTTCAGCAAAGCTCTCATCCCAATGTAATTCTTGTAAAGAGAGGATTCTCGAAAGGACATAATACCATAAACACATCAAACTCATCCATTGCTCGGAATGGGGCTTCCGTCATCTCGTGAAGAGCTAATGCAAAGCACAAAGTTGAGAAAGAACGTTCTCCACCTGAAAATTATGTAACAAGACGGGAGCTGTCTTAGACTTCACCAATGTCCAATATAGGTAATATCTTTACATGGCAATGAGTTACATATATTGGACATTAGACTTCACCAATGTCCAATATAGGTAATATCTTTACATGGCAATGAGTTACATATGTTGGATTTTATTAGTGGAGAAGGAAGCCGCACCTGAAAGACCTTTGGTATCTCGAACGGCATTACTTGTCGCATCTTGCGGCATCTTAACCTATCGGAAACAAACGTCAGCAGTCAGATAATGAAAGAATATGGACACATTTAATCGCAGATATCGTAGCATAGCAGAGTCAGTTACCTCTATGGACAAAGTTTTATTTTCATAACTAACTTTGATGTGTCCGCTGATACCTTTCTTTCCCAAGTGAGAGTTGAATCTGTTTCGAAGATCAAAATCAAAGAAAGCTCCATATGGAAAAAAAATCATACTATATCTAAAGAGAACCGATCTACAAATTTATCTATTTGGTTGGCAATGGGGAAAGCAACTCTTACTGCCAGGTAAGCTGGCGCCGAAGAAGAGATGCATTCCTTTGAAACTTGCTCCACCGCGAATCTAGTGCAGTTTTGCAGGCCTGATCAAACAGTAATAAATATTAAATGATGCAGCTATAACAACACATACAGCTTTAACATAAACAGATCTGCAAGGCTCAACCGTGAGTTTTTCTCCATAGTCTTGATACGATTTGCGCTTCTTTGCAATCTTTCGTTCTAGTTTCTCATGCATCATCCTAAGGTCATCGATTGATTCAGAAAACCTGCACCAACAAAATTAAACATGTGGTTTACTGTCACAGGTTTTTTCCGTCTGAAGGAAGAGCTTAAAGGCGGTACTAATATACACACTGCTGATTCTCTCGATGAAGTCTCTGATTCATTTTGTTAATCTGAGCGCTAAGTTGCTCAGGTGTACTCCCATCCCAGGGCCCCGAAGATTTTATCTCACTCTCAGGACAAATTTCAGAGGCCTTCTGGTCGCTTTCCTGATATTTAAGCACATGTAATTCGTTACCAAAAGATAAAATGAAAATTTAAAAAGTGGGCCCAAAGCAATAACCTACAAGAAGATTCATAAATTTTATAGCCAAGACACGTTAGTTTAGTAGGTAAGTTCAATAGACTAGACAACATGGCATCTCAGGTTTCAGCCCGGTCATTTCCTCCATGGAGAGGGTTTAAAAGAGAAGATATATATACTGTATGTACCTTCCGCTTATTTTTGAGCTCCTCATAACTAGCCTCAGCCTCCTTGATATCAGGTAGGACCTTGGTTTTCATTACGTTCTCGTAATGGATTTTCTCCTGAAACACAAGAACGCTTACCTTCTGCATGCAAAGCAAGTAAAAAAAAAATCAAATCTTTATATAGAGGCGAGAAGGGATACCGCTTCGGCAGACTGAAGGTCTTTCTCGATCTTCTTTAGCTCGTTCTCTGCTTCCTCAAAGGCATCAATTTCACCCTTGGCTGACTCTACAGGCACGTTTTGGATAAAATGAATAAAGTCGGTCAGTCAACCAAGATGATCTATTATGTTCTATCATAAACCAAGCGAAAGATACATGCGTTTCCGAAACAGTGGTCGATCCGAACATACCACGTAAGTTCTCAAATGAAGCATTAAGTTTATTAGCCTTTAGTTCAGCTTCTTTCAAGCAGATCTGAAGCTTCTCAAGGAAAGCTTCTTTCTCCTCTAGTTCTTCTCGAGCTTTCTGATACAGTAATTAGACAAAACAAAAAACACCAAACTTAAGGAATAGTACTTTGGTGAAAACAATGACAATAAAATAGTATGACCAACAAACAAACCATGATTTCAAGTTGAAGCTCATTAACACTTGAAGACGGTGATGCTTCAGTCTCCGCCGCAACTGTTCTCTTCAAATCTTGCAGCTCGAGTTCCTTCGTCGTCAAAACTTTCTCTGCTTGGCTTCGGTGCTTCTGTATAAACCAAAGATAGGAAAACGTAAAACTGTTATCAAAACTATAGCTATGTGAAAACAAGCTAACCATTTCAGTTCAGTTGAGAAGCTTAACTACTGGAAACACTAGTCTCGACATGTCACTGGATTAATCAATGAATTTACATTACCTTCAATCTGCGGATATTCAACTCAAGTTCTTCGAGACTCTTCTCTGCTTCCCTCTTACGGCTCATGCATTGATTTATCTCGTTTTGTCCTCGAGAGGCCTCTATTTCAAGATCCTTGATCTGGTCATCAAAAGAAGCACAGAGTCGCGTAGGTTTACGAAGAACAGGAGGAAGGGTTGTTTGAACTGGCCCACGAAAAAACCTGAAGTAAGAGTAGATACATTAGTGTTATGAAAGGTAGCTTATTTTACAAGACTCGGAGAAATCCAGAGGCAGAACACCGAAAGGAGTTATGTCATAGTTCACAATCGTATTGAAAAGAACTGATGATTTCCAGTCCTGTAGAAGTTTTGTTCTTGTTTACAAGTGAAGATATGGCAGAACTTTCTATGCCAAATCTTACAAATTACTTACATTCGGTATCCGTCTAAAGTGAAAACATCCTTCAGATTTGAGAGCCTTCTCCCAAAGGCAACTGCCTTTCCCACCTCATAGTTCTCTGCAAGCACTTGCCTCTCAACACCACTCTGAAACATCCAGAAAACAAGACCAAATTATGTAAAAATGAAGAAAATTAGTAAGTGTAGGGAAAATTTGAAAGTAAGATTACCACATCCACCAAGACATTAAGAACTGTTGGATTATCAGAATGCAAAACAGAGAGAATAGTTGGATGTTCGGTCTGAGGAATCATGTGCCTTGGTATATTTAACCTGCACAAATGAAGACAGAGAAAAAATTTGCATCATAGAGCTACCCATTCATCAATGCAAGAGGTTAAAAGAAAAATATTAAAATGTTTATTTTGACTTTGAAGTTTGAACCTTGGTCTCGAAAAGTCATAGATGATAATCCTAAGGTTTCTATAATTGGCTTCATTTGCACAGCCTCTTAGAGTGAGCGAATCTTTATGATCAGTCACAATGAAGGCATTTAATATGTTTCCAAGAGCTTGTTCAACTGCAGATGCCCATTTATTGCCATTGATCAACGTCTGTAGAAAATCATACCATTGGAAGATATTTCGTGAGACTTTTTATCCAATTAAATATTCACATTAAAAGATTGTTCCTACAACATTGGAAAATGCTAGTCTCTTCTTGACCCATGCATGGTCAAATATCAGACAACATGTGAACTCGATTTGTTTTGCTGCACAGATTTGCAAAATAATAAAATAAACTCACCACATGGGAGCCAATAGGACCAATTGGAGGCTTTTTGAATTTACGATGATATCTCTCAATAGCCTGCAGAAGATAAATGACTCTGTCCCCTCCAAATGCAGTAACCTAGTGATCACGTATTTGTGTGCCTCTTAGATTTTACGAAAGAGGTTTAGCCATATCTATTTGAAACACCAGATATTGTTATTAAATCATGTAAGCCGTACCTTATTTGTTTGATGTTTCTTCAGATCATAAATATTGGAGTTTATATTTTTTTGCCTCTTTTGATGGTCTCTAATCTACCAAAACAAATGAACAAATGTGTCAACTACAATAGTAAAGCAATCTGCATATCAAAGTAATAAAATCCTTAGACTAAATATTCATGTGGAATGTAAGTAGCAAATATAAGTATAGTTGTACCATATCCTCGATGTGTTCCATCTCTTTCCTTCCAGCTGACGCTTTTTCCAGTAAGGAATTCTCTTCCTCTTTCAATCTTCAGTATCAAATATTTGAAGACGAATGAGACGACTACAGAAGGCGGATAGGCACACGAAAAAGGAAATTGACAACTTAATATTATAACCTGGAAAGCAATGTTTCAGCCTTCTCAACCTCCTGCTTCAAATATCTTAGTTTCTCCTCGATTTCAGATTGTTCAGCCTGCATCACAAACAACTTATGAGAAATATACATAGATATACCTTCACAAAACCTTAATTGTTATGCCAAGACACTGAGCGCAAAAGAAGAATGACATAGTTTTTGGTTTTATAGATAATGTCAATGACCAATATAGAGGACCTGAGTGTTTCTCATTGTCTGTTCATTGATATCTTCAACCTGCCGTTCAAGCCTTATAACACGATCCCTAATCTTGTTAACATTATTGCGCTTGTGATTGAAATCTTCTTCTAGAGCGATCTTTTCTCGTGCAGCCTTCAATAAGAATTTGACATCATGAGCACACAAGATATGACAAAAACACGCATAGACGATCTGAAAATAATTATTCCAAAAGCAAATTTTCCAAACTAAATCACGTTGATATATTATTTGCATGCTAGTCCAATTTGAGAATAGTGATGCATTTTTGAGCCATGACACGCATTTGGTAAATCCAGTATTTTCATTTGCCTTGAAAAAATATGCCTATGGTTAACTACGGGAAAATAAATTGTCAACTCTATACGAAAACCCCTTTTAAAACTAAATTTAACACACCGTCTTGGCTGATTGGTGACAACTCTCTATCTCTCTCTTCATCGCAGTTGATTCATCCATCAGACATGCAACTTGAGCTTTCTTCTTGGTCAAGCGATCCCTTAGTGCTTCCACTTTCCCCTACAGAAATGGTCAGTTTAAATTAAAGAGTCTGATTTCTAGAACATAAATTAAGCAGTATATAAGCCATGTGTAGACAGCTCCCTATAATACGGCAGGTTACAAGGTAAACGCTCAAAGCAAATCGAACATTTTGGAGGCAAAATCCCACCCCACACTTATGGAAACAAGATATTATGCCTCAACCATGCCCCTATGAGGATACTTTAGGATGGAAATACATCAAGAATCCACTTCATCAAACTATCACTTTTTATACTACAGCTAACAAACTTCACTGTTATCTTATGAGGCCTGGGTAGGATTTCCGGGAGAAGTTAAAGCTTGTAGTGTACCACAGCATCTGTGATTTTCGATTTTTCATAGCCAGCCAAATTTCAGATAATGGAAAGTATGTATGACTTACAAGTTCCCAATCTATTTTAGCTTGGCAAGTAGGTATACGTTCTTTCAGCTTCACAATCTTCTCGGTCTGTTCCTGAAGCTGCCTATCCACATCATACACCCATGACCAAGCAAGTTTCCTTTTCAACTCCTGCAACCTTTGAGCTATTTCTTCAACTTGTTCCATATTCTTAATCTTTCCACGCAATTCACTGATCTCCTTCTCAATTGGTTTAATTGTTTCCTCCATTTCCTCGACTATTGCAGTTGCAGATTTCAAGTGCTCGTAGATACTTTGGAGAAGATCATTAACTTGCTGAAGAAGAGTTGCCTTAAAAAAGAACTAAAGAATGGATGCTTTCAGCAAAAATATCAAAATGTTAGAATTTGATATATACTAATTTACACTAGATACCTTGAATTTATCTTTGTCATTTCCAGAATGTAAGAACTCCCTGCTCTTGTCTTGACTCATTATCACGCATGGATTATCAACATCAATCTACACATGTACATAAGACGGATCAAGCAATGAATATGCCAATATGGGATAATATAATGAGAAACTTAGGGGCATACAAGACCAGAAATAACAAGCATCTCTAATATTACTTAATACTTATCAATTTGAATGAAAGACAAAAACTCACATTATAATGTTCAACAAGTTCCCGTAGGTCCTCCTTTCGGCTACTTACTTTTTTTCCTGCGGAACATAGGATGCATAAAATAAGAACAAAAAGACTTTTGAATCAATAATTTTGCATACACATAACACATCGAAAGAGTAAGAGAATAAGAACGGAGATGGTCATCACAACAAGCACCACACGGGCTATGAGACAAGTTGTAAGCCGGACCACAAAGAGAGAGAGAGAGAGAGAGAGAGAGAGAACGAGAGTACGGCTACAGTGAAATAACCTTCACGATCCTTGAGAATGGTAGAACTAGCAGACTCGGTTATCCTACGTTCGATAGTAATGATGTCACCATATACTTCAGGCTTAAAAGCATCCTCTCCTTGATTTTTCATTTCTACATGGACAACGGCATAGCTGCAACGAAATCCCATTGGAAAGTTTCAGTAACTCTTACCATCAAAATCCCAACCTATTTGCAGCACAAGAAAAGAGTGGTAAATGTACAAACCTGCATCCAGTTTTTATGAAATCCTTCAGAGTGGAAGCGCGCTGAGTCCCTTTCGCTCTACACCCGAATGCAACACATAGAGCAGTCAATATTGCACTCTTACCACCTGAATGTTTTAGCCAACACAACACATATTAGCTTTCAGCCTATCCAAATGCAAAACAAATTTTGATTGTCGTTTAAACTTCCATGAAGATACATCTTTCTAAAACTTTCTCGTTCTTAGTATTGACTCTGCGACCATAGAGATAGAGATAGGTCCACCAGCTTCCAGCGAGAACCAAAACATTAAGCATGAATTGTTTACACAGTGAACACAAATATAAAAGATCAGAAATTCAAAATTCGGCGAAACCCAATTCCCAATAAGGCATGCGTAATCGATTATAGAGCTAAAGGTCAAATCTTTTGTAACGGAAGAGACACTTACTTCCGTTTTGGCCGGTGATGAAATTGACCCACTCGCCAAACTCAATCTGGAGATTACTATGGCACATGAAATTCTCGAGCTTAATCCTAAGGATCGTACCCGACCCAGAACGCTGTTTGATCAAGGAACCACTGGGTCGAGCCCCAGATTTTGCCATGGCTTGTCGTTGTCGTGCTCTAGGGTTTCTCACTCGGGCTGATTTCGAGGAGACAAATTAGAAAGAGGAAAGAGAGAAAGGGCCATTCATCGCCTGCTGTAGGGCGGGAAAGAGAGGAAACTATTGTACGGTCGCGTGTATGCTAACCATCCCCGTCTTGACCGTCCGATCTTCTGGGGATCTTATCACAAGCAACTATGGGCCTTACAATTACCGTCATATGGGCCCATTAGCTACAATTTTCCAGCCTAATAGACCAAGTTTTCGCTGTCTTCGACAAAAGCTTGTAAGAACATCTTATTTCATACATCTTATTAGAAAAGTTGGAAGTTCAAAGTTTAGTTTTAAAAACATAGCAGTATGATTCAAAAATCAAAACACAACTAGAAATACACAAAGATTATCACAAATTTACGATTGAAAATGGTGGAAATACCTACCCTACATGCTATAGGGATTAGTTTGGATTTTGGACCGGGATTATAAAAGAAATGGTTTTCACAAAAATTAATAAGTGCTTTATTGCAGTAACAAAAATATATTAAACAAGTTTCCGCCTTACTTTGCTTATTGCACTTCTTCTCATAGTCAGCACTGTATATAATTGATAGGCAATTTATTTTTTTGTTTTGTGAATTATAACTGAGCATTGATATAGTGATATGTAATCTATATTGTTTACTTGTAAAATATAGATTAGTTTTCATATTATTTATATCCCTAAATTAGTTTTCTAATCAAATAATTTCATTATATTATTAAGTGAAGTTAGAATATATCGAGAAAATTTTTTTTTTAAAAGAATCGATTGTTTAGATAAATGTTACAAGTTGAGAATAGGAGGAACGCTCCATACATCATACATGCACTGATGTATAAAAATTTGTGAATTAGAGAATGTAAGAACAGCTCCAATGGTTGAATACTCTATCATAGGTTCTGATTAATTTCATATTACTATCTTCAATATAAATAATAATATAAACTAAAAAGAAAAGGCGAAACCAATAATAATGATACAGCTAGCAAATAAATTTTAGAGACTGTGTTTAAAGTCCTTCAATCTTATCTGATTTTTTTATTTGCTTTTTCCCTTTATTTTATTAAAATAATGATAACAAACTTGTGTAGAGACTCCCATTAGAACTGGTCTAACATATTTGATAACTTTTTCACCTTTAATACCAATTGAAAGTTATATTTCAATATGTGTATTAGACTATTAGTCATTATATCAGTCAAACTAAATTTAGATGCATGCCATAAATTTTGTATTAAGCTGCAAATAATAATGAAATATTTGGAGCTGATTTCTTTTACATTATGAAAATAGAGAATACAAATTAGTTTACAAATAATTGTTAGAGCAGATTGTAGTAAACACTTATGTTAAGTGGTTAACTCCTTTTGAATAGAATTCTGTACGTACTTATGTGTTCCTCACCCTTGCAGCTATATAAATACCTCCCACTGACACAAAATCACATATCAACAACATATTCAAACAAACACTATTCGCAGAAAAAGCAATCAAAATCTATAACACCAAAAAAAAAAGACACTCTAGCTTCTTCTTAACGATGTATTCACTTCTCATCAAAGAAACAAAAAACTGTCAAGTGTGCAAGAAATCGTTTCAAAGTGGGAGAGCTTTAGGAGGTCACATGAGATCTCACACTCGGAAACTTTCTGCACCAAACGCAGAACCAGCAACTGTCTCGATCATTCCATCGCTGAAGACATCCACCAAACTCGGAGCAAACTTCAGACCACATGAAACGGTTTTGATGAGATCAGTCCAGACCAGTGAAGTTGGTCTCGGTCCGAAACCAGATCTAAAGAGAGAAGAAGGTGGCCAACAAACAACGGGCAAGAGAAAGATGGTCGTGGATATAGACGAGGTAGATTCGACAGAGCCTCCGAGTGAATTTACAGCCGAGGAAGAAGTTTCTTTTTGTCTTGTAGCAATGTCTAAGGGACAGAGGCCAGAAAATTCTCAGCATTGGAATGCGATTGACCGTTTGTTAGCAACTCCAGCAAAAGAAGCATATACGGGACAGTATATCGAAATAGATTCTGAACATGATCATGAGGAAGAAGGCAAATATAAGTCTGTTGCTGAGCTTCTCGCGTCGACTGTGGCAACCCTAAAAGAAGACAGCGATGAGGAGGAGGAGGAGGAGGAGGATGATGACGGTGATGAAACATACTTGGTTGCGAAAGAGAAACAGTGTAAGAAAAAATTTATGTGTGATACATGTGGAAAAGTTTTACATTCGTATCAGGCATTAGGCGGTCATCGAACGAGTCACAGAAACAAACGATTGAAGATCTGCGACAAGAATGATCAAGCCGTGGTTCGACATTACGATTGTGAAATTTGTGGCAAAGTGTTTGAATCTGGTCAAGCACTTGGGGGTCACAAGAAGGTTCACTATGTGTTTCTACAACCAAGTAATTAGGTTCGGCTATGCTTGGTCAGTCGACTTCAACCAAATGATATAGAGTTAACCTATGAATTGTAGAATTTGGGTGATTAACCGGTATGGATGAACAATTAATAAATTTTCTCTCTATTTTATGTTGTTGTCTCTTTTTAAGTTATTTATCCTATATTAATAAAACTTTGGTTATGTTCTTTTTCTTCTATTTTCTTTGTTGTTGTACCCTTTTTAGTTTATTTATCCTATATTAATAAAAGTTTGGTTAAAATTTATGTTCTTCTTTTTTTTTTCCCTAAAATTGCTTATTCAGAGTGCAATTTTTTTTAAATGTAAAACTGCAAAATATCAAATTAAGATCTAGATGTAGTGATATAATATGGCGTAGCGAAATCCACCTGAAAAAGACTATTCATAATATTGTCCTAGTAAAAAAACAAAAAACAAAATATTCACAGAAAAAATACATTTATTATCATTTTATTTAAGAGAAATCCTAATTTTTATTATAATCGTGTTAATTTACAAAATTAATCAAAAATTAGATTCTGTTTGACTAGCTGAAGTCAAAGATATTCAATTCAAATATATCCATTATTCAAAAATACAAATATTAAGATAAATGGAAACAATGTAATGAAAATAAAATACGACTAAGAATACTAGAATAGTATGTTAAATGGAAACATCATTTAATGGAGTCGTAGTTTGATTGTTTCTTTGCATTTATGTTAATATGTTTTAAACAATTTGAGATGATTTCACAATATCATCAGGCTTGTCAGCTTGACATTGCTACCATTCTAGTTTTATTTGAAGTCAATGCATGTTAGTTTGCTCCAAAATAAACAATGATTTTGATACTAATCTTGCATCTGAATTGTAAACTAAAAAAAACTTGTGATATCAAACCGGATGTGGAATAAGGATGAGGCCTGCATGCCTATAATAACCTACAGACNGGGGGGGGGGGGGGGGGTATTATGCCCCGAATTCTAGAAACTATGGTGGCAGGAATTTTTAAATTTGTCTACTCCCACCATTAAAGTGGGTTTAGTTTCTTTAAAAAATTTATTTAAGAAAAAAGCTTATTCGTGTTAATTTGATTTCTTTTTTCTAAATCCAATTTTTCTTCTGGTTAAGTCAGAATTTTGTTTTGTTTCCAGTCTTTTATTGAATTTTTGTGTGTTTACTATGTCCCTTCCACAAATTTGTTCAAATTTCAACAATTTTTTTAATCAGATATTTTGTTTCACTGGTTTATACACGGTACTTTTTCAATTGAGTGTCTAAATTTTTTTACTATGTTTTTATAGGTCATTAGAATGGTTACAAAGTAAAATTGCTCTTGGAGAGAAATAATGATGTTGATGAGTTCATTTGGTTGATTTGGAGTGAGTTTAACTAGAAGCGAAGTTTTTTTCATAGTAGAAAAGTGTTTGAGCAAAGAATACGCTTCTTTATTACATGTGTATATATGTTTATTTATTTATCACTAATAATTATACAAGCATCATTTTATTCGCATTTTGACATGGGATTAAAGTATTCGAGTAATTTCATAGTGAATTGAGTATTTGAGATTATAGCACTAAAAGATGGAATAATGTGTATATGTATTTCTTTAGTTATCACTAACTTAGAGTTTTTCTCGATTATATATACAGTTATCAGTGTTATATATACACTTTTGTAAATCGTCTAAAAGAAAGAAGTTGTTCTATTCACTTCTAAATATTTCCAATCTTTCGAAGCTTATCTTATTTTTTATTGTTGATGTGGTAAAAAAATCAATCAATTAGTTTTGACGGGAAAAAAGTATGTAATCTAATTTTCGAAGTAATTGATGGATATCATTAGAAATGGGTTGTTGGAGTTCATCGAATCTTCGGTCTTAATGAAGCCTGATGGTAGACTGGTAGTGATTTAGTCGACGAAGTTCATGTTTTTTAGTTCTCTACAAAGCATAACACGTATTAAACGCATGTCAATGTTAGGCTTTTACTTATAGATGAAAAGTTGTAAAACAAAAATTATTTGGTTTTGAATTTTGTTAACTGTGGGCTTTAAGGTTAACATAATGAAAAAACAAACGAGTTAAATAATCTAAAATAATGTAAAGGTAGTTTTCATATTGATACAGAATTTTCACCTATGTAAGAATGTATGAATGAAGACAATACACGTCCAAAGTCATCGTTAATATAGTCTTTCAAAGTTTTTTGTGCGAATGTAAATCAACTATGGTCTATGGTGATGAATTACATGGGCCGATAATGGGTCCAAGGCCCACATACTAGACACTGTCTATCACTCACTTCGAATAAAAAATTCTCTCAAATTACTCTTCAACCCAACAAACGTAGGAGCTCGATTGATCCTCTTCAAAACCAAAAATCGAAACATTTCACTCATATAACGAAAACAAAAGCAACAGTACACTCATATATACTCTTAACACCCTTCAAAAAATTCTACGATTACATGAAAACACCAAATACAAAAGATATATCAACAATCACACCCCGATCTTTTGACATTTAACACCAGCACCACCACAAACATCTTCGAAATTAACATCACTAACATTACCGAGAACAATCACATTATCTCCTATTGTCTTCCTCTTCGGCTTTGCCTCTTGAAGAATCAACAACACATCTCTCATCGGCGGCCGATCTGTTGGATTACGACTTGTACATAACAATGCAATCCTCAGCATTTGTTTCATCTCTTCTCTTATGAGACTACACGACCTACCCATGCTTTTGTCTAGCACTTCTTCTACATCTTCCTTTGTCTTCAGCTTTGACCTCACCCAGTCCACGATACTGTTCCCTTCTCCGAATTCCGGTTCGACCGATCTTTTTCCAGTGATGATTTCTAATAATATCACTCCGTAACTGTAGATGTCACTCTTTTTATCCACTTGCAGTGTGTATGCATACTCTATAAAACAAGACAAAACCAAAATAGAGTCAGAGGTTGTCATCCCAACAAAAAGAATGTCTTAACAAACTGACAAACTCGCTAAATATTAACAAACGGACAAAAACGAACAAAATTTTAAAATTAAGGAAAAAGTAAATAAGTAAATAAAAAGAATAATGACGGGTACCTGGTGCAATGTAACCGTACGATCCGGCAACAACGGACATGGATTCGTCGGTTTGAATCAACTTAGCGACGCCGAAATCCGCCACACGCGCTTCGAAATCAGCGTCGAGGAGAATATTGCTAGGTTTAAGGTCACGGTGTACAATGACCGGATCACAGTCATGGTGGAGATAACATATCCCCTGAGCAACTCCAATAGCGATCTGGTATAACGCCGTCCACTCCGCCGCCGCGTTCGTCGTTTTATCACCTCCGTGAAGAAGATCGTCTAAGCTTCCGTTAGGCATGTACTCGTATAGAAGCATCGTGCACTCACGATTCGAGCAGCATCCTAGGAGTCTGACAATGTTTCTGTGCCGTACGTTCCCTAAAACATCAACCTCCGCGAGGACGCCGCTCTTCCGCCGTCGGATCTTTCCGTTCTCTTTGTTTTTCCCCCAAAGCTTTTTCACAGCGATGATCTCTCCGTTTGGCATCTCTGCCTTGTAGACTGTCCCGGTTGATCCCATTCCAAGAATGTTATCAGTCTTTGAGAGACACTCCACCACGTCATCAGCAGAGAAATTCAGCCTCTGAAAAGCTGTTAGTTTCCACGGTCCAATCTCTCCACCGTCGACTCTACTGTTTCCGTAGCTTTTCTGGAAGCATCGAGTGGCAGCCACGAGGACGAAGAACCCTACCCCAATCGCAGCCGCCATTATCCAAACAATAGCTCCAGCGGTTTTCTTCGGTCGCTGCTCTTTACGACGTCCGTCAAGATCAGCTTCTCCTTCCGTCTCGGAGTTACAAGGTCTCAAGATTACGTCACCACAGAGTCCTTCGTTTGAAGAGAAGAAGGACGGATTCAGATGAGAGAACGAACCGCTTGGGATCGGACCGATGAGCTGATTGAAGGAAACGTTGAAAGTGGTGATCGTCTTGGAGCTTCCGAAATCCGAAGGGATTGTTCCCGTGAGGAGATTATGAGAAAGGTCCACGTCAGCTATCGAAGGAAGCGTGGAGATCTCCCATGGGATGATTCCTGATAAATGGTTTTGGCTGAGATTTAAACAGAGTAGCTTCTCGCAGTGTCCTATGTCCCAAGGGATAGTTCCGTTGAGTGAGTTTCCTTGAAGCTCGATCCTGTAGAAGCTTTTACACCCTACGTAGTTAGGTATTTCACCGATGAGGTCGCTGTAGCTTGCTGAGAAGATTTGTAGATTCGGAGCTTTCCAGATATTCTCCGGCAATCGGCTGTGGAAGGCATTGGAAGAGAGGTTTAGGTACTGAAGAATAGGAGCGGTGGCGAAATCCGCCGGGATTTG
The DNA here is from genome assembly GCA_900406495.1 of Sisymbrium altissimum. NCBI lineage: Eukaryota > Viridiplantae > Streptophyta > Magnoliopsida > Brassicales > Brassicaceae > Sisymbrium > Sisymbrium altissimum. Next base: position 73,569 of record OVBI01000231.1, on the reverse strand, counting down.
GTTGGTGAATCTGTTGTTGCTCAAGTCGACGAACGTTAGGTTACGAAGAGAGCCGAATCCGAATGGAATCGTGCCGTTTAAGCGATTGTTCTGAATCCGAAACCTCAACAGAGAAGTGCAGCTTGTTAAGCTTTTCGGCAGCTCGCCTTCGAACTTGTTGGAGAAGAGGATGAGTTTGTATAGCTTGTTTCCATGGCAGAGAGAAGGAGGTATCGTGCCGGTAAAGGAATTGTTGGAGACGTCCATCGTTTCTAGCTTTCCGTTTGATCCAAGCTTCTGTGGTAAAACTCCGGTGAAGTTATTGTTCCACAGAGACAATGTGGTTAGCTCTGGAAGTTCACCGATTCCTTCAGGGATTTCACCTGAGAGGTTATTGCTGATTACGCTTAGCCATCTGAGGTTCTTTAAGCTCGAGAAGCCTTCTGGGATACTACCAGAAAGCTGGTTACTTGATACATCCAGAGACTTTAGAGATTTCAAGTTGCTATAGCTTTCTGGGATTTCGCCAGTGAAACCGTTTTGGAAAAGGAGCAAAATCTCGAGCTTGGTGAGGTTTCCGAGTTCTTGAGGCAGAGAACCAGAGAGGCTGCAGTTGGAAACGTCCAAGTACTTAAGATTAGAGAGTGACCCAAACTCAGAGGGTATGTTTCCTGTAAACTGATTATAACCGATCTCGATGTGTTGGAGCTCCGGTAAGAATCCCAATCTCGGAGGTAAATCACCTTCAAGAACATTTCCGGCCAAATGAATAAATTTCAATCTCTGTAAACCACCGTAAGCCGCAGGAATCTCTCCTTCGAAGTAACTCCCACCGAGGTTAAGCTCTTCTAAGAAACGAAGACGAGCCACTTCCAAAGGCAACAAACCTTCGAAGTTGTTGCTGAAGGCATTGAGGACTCTTAAGAACTTGAGCTTGGAGATTCCGGGAGGGAAACTCGAGTCGAAGGAGTTATGGCTGATGTCAAGAGTAGTGAGCTTAGTGAGATCAAAGATAGAAGTCGGAAACGAACCCTCCAAGGAATTCTTACTGAGATTCAAGTGGATTAAGCTCGACAAGTAACGAATCTGTTGAGGAAGATGACCGGTGAGGTTCTGGCGAGAAAGGTCAAGAGAAATCACTTGAGCCGTTACATTGTCGCATACTACACCAGACCAAGAACACCAAACGGCATCGTTTTGACCATCGGTAACTTTCCAGTCTTGAAAGGCAGAGGGAGAACCAGAGAGAGATGATTTGAGGGAAATGAGAGACAAGAGCTGAGGTGAAAGCTTGAGAGCTAAGGAAGAGAAAGAGAAGAAAGGAAGAAGAAAAAGAAGGAGAAAGAGATGAACAAGAGAAAGAGAAGTGTTCTTGTTCATGGCTTTTTAGAAAGAAAGTGAAAAGATAGTGTGATCAAGTGAGGTGAAGTTGAGAAAGGTTTTAGGGTTAACAATGGTGGATATAAGGGTTTGAAGATGAAGATGATGAAGGTGAAGAGAAGAAGTCATGATGAAGGTGATGATTGTGGAGTGCGTCTAATGGTCTGGCTTTTGTTGGTTAAGGCATTATGGTTTGTGTGGGGAAGAAAAGAAAAGAGGAACTCATCCATTTTCCACTCTTCTTTTACTTTTCTTACTTTTTTCGAAATTACTTGCTCCGTATTTTAATACTTGTTCCCTTTTTTGTTGTTGGTTACTTTAATCCCCTTAACTATAAACCAAAGTAAAGAGAGCATTCTGTTATGTCGTACTTAAACCAGTAATATTTATCTGTTCGCTTTGTAATCGTTGAACAAACGAAATACCTATGAAATTACTAGTTACTATTTGCTTTTTTGAATAATATAATTATCGTTCAAACTTTCTATAGTATAAATTATACAGATTTAAACTTTTTATTCCCATCATATGAATTACAATATTGGACTTTGGGTGGAGGTCTTTGAAAATCAGAAACCAAATCAACATGCCACTCACTCGTATTAAAAAACCGATTATTTAGATTGTCTGCATCTTATTTTTCACTCCTCTTTAAAATATTTTTCCACTTTGGTTTTCTTTTTCTAAAAACTTTTGCAGACAAATTGGATGTCTGATGGAATGCATACGCAGATACACAAGTACATGTATACACACATACAGATACACGACAAATGTATATACTATGTAGGCGAAAGTGGGCTGTATTTATCTCAGTCACTCACAGGATCCAATAAAGCTAAATTCTTCTGTTTCTCCACTAACTCTCAAAGCCCACTGTGCATATTTATTAAGAGAGAAAATTCTTTTATTACGAAAAATACATACAACTATAGTTTATTCGAACACAAATTTTGGCGCCCAAAAGATTCAAGGTTCTACAGCCAATTCACCACACCATTCAATTCATATGTATAGATTAGATATACGCGTGCATCTCTTTAGTACTTTTAATAAATAGTAAGAAATAATCCAGAACCAGACTTTCTGTTCAATTAGTTATTTTCTTAATCTCGAAGTCAAGATCGAACCGAAAAAAATTGATCAATCTCAATGACAATGAAATAAAATTGATATTTCTAGCTTTCTACCATTTAACGCTTCATTACGAGTGAAATCGAAGTGAAAAAATTTAACATTGTTTTTTTTTGGTTTGCATAATCACCATTGACCCCTTTGTATAGCTGTTAGATCACTGTAAATTAGTTTTTTTTTTTCAGTCAGTTCTCTTGCATTTTTTTATTTACGAGTTTGTTGAATTGTAAACATCATTATGAAATGTTTTTATATTCACTACTTGTTACAGTTTTTCATGTAATTCTTAAAATACCTCAATCACATGGTCCTGTCTAAAAATATTTTGTCTCATTTAAATATTTATCATGCATATATAATCTACAAGTGTACGTGATCGTAATTATATCATTACTAACATTTATTTATATATTCACGCTTTCTAACATTTTTCATGTAATTCGTAAAATATCTCAATCACATGTTCCTACTCTACTAAATATTTTTGGCCTCGTTTAAATATTTAATTAATACTGCGAGGAAATCCAAACTTTGCCTTTTTCTTGTACATTTTTTCGGTCACGATGCCTTTTTCTTATTATATATTTCTTTTCATTGTTTAAAACACTCTGGAAAAAACCATTTTTTATCAGTGCTATATATATAAAGTTATAGCTGTAGAAATTGACTTAAGGGCAAGAATTGTGTCATGATGGTTGCTTGCCATTATAGATTCACTTTTCATCATCAGGTTGGGTAAAATAATATCTCACATATATTCCATTTATCCCTTAGGTTCCAAAACTATCATCATTATTCATACTAATCACCTAAATTATCGCCAATGTATGAAGGTTCCGTACGTACGTGAGCGGTGAACAAAACGCATTAATTCTGCGAGCACACAATAATACACACATATATTGCATGTAGTTTCATTTTCCTCATCCTCAAATTGGTACATGTACAATATTTAAATAAATAAAATAATTAACCACAATTACATGATCTTAATTCCTTGTTCGTTTGTCCAAAAAAAAAGAAATTCCTTGTTCATTCGTTTTTTGTTTGTTAAAATTTTATATTTATTTTGCGTCAATAATTTATTTGATGGTTGTAGATATTACATTGATATGAACTCTATTTTGTATCATATGATTATAATAATACAAATATTCGACTCGTAAATAGCTAGAGATGGTGACGTTTTTATTATATTTGATGTAATTTTACCCCAAAAAAAAATATTGATGTAAGGACGAGCTTATGTATATAGTCAAATTTGTTATATTTGATGTAATGATGATATGAAGGTAGAGATGGTGAAGTTTTTATTTTTCCTCCAAATTATTTTGTAGCCTAAAGTATGAATAGAATGTAGGCTTGAATTAGAATGGTGTACGTTTTACAAACTCGTCCTATTGGGACCAATGGTCCTAAATTTTCTGGATGTTTTACAAAAATATATAGACAGCAATAATGAGAACAAATGTATAGAAGCATGCGTCATTTGATTTCTCTTTTCTTAGTGTTTTGTTGTCACGCGTGTCTTTTTCGCATCAACAGTATGGTATGTTTTGCCTTTTATCAGATGACGGTTCTACCCCCAACTGAACTCCTAAGGATAAATGAGATTCTGCAATATAAATTAGAGTTGGATGCAGGTGTTCTTACTTCTTAGTTTGTATTTTTCAAAAATGCATGCAAGTGTTCTTAGGTTTAGAAGTTGACTAAAAGATTTAAAAACCTTACACAAAATGCATGGTTCTAAGTTCTAACTTTAGAATATGCATTATCTATGGTATGTAACATTCATAATTTTCGATGACTTTTGTATGAGTTAAGTTATACTTTCAAATACTAAATGTTCTAGATCTAAAATTGAGTTGTCGTAAAGTCTCTTATATATTGTGGATTGATTGTGTCTTTCAGATTCTTAAACTATCATTTATTATAGAAAAAATTGTTGGTAAATATAGTCGTAGATGAGAAAAAGGTTAATTTTGAATTACCATTTGGCTTTTGAACGAGATTATAATAAAATATTACTCGTTTCGTTTATGAAAAAAGAAAATCATTGTTATATAATCTTATTATTCACTAGGGAGAAAATCGTGTTTATACATTATGAATACACAATTTCAAAAATGGTGATGTTCGAACATATCCAGTGCTGAATTGTAGTTTCAAGGTGAATTTATTTTGGCAATTTTCTTACACAAATAATAATGGATTTTAATTCCACTGTTGGAAATGGTTCGAATAATAGTTAGTACGTACTTCGAATTGAGTTAGACATAAAGATTTTGCTTGGATATTGGTATTCAAACTTTGCAACAGAGCAATCGTATTCATTGAAGTTATTTTTGTTTGTACATATAATATAGAGGAAATTCTTTACATGTAGGAGTACAGAAGACACAAACAAAAAAAAAAAAGCAGAAAAGAAAGGAACAATAATAATAAAAGTTTCCCCAAGAGAATGATGAAAGAATTGAACATTCTTCAAAAGTAAACAAAGAGGATGAAATAAAGAGAGAAAGAAAACGATTGATGGGAGTGAGGCCATTTCAATCTATATGTTATAATATGACTATTTTTTATTAAATTTTTTTTAGAAATACCACCGTTAGTGTTATTTTATTTCATTTGTTATATCACACTTTTGAATTTTTGTTTTTAGGTTCATAATGAAACGATTTGTCATCTAAGTGTGAATATCAAGTATCATACCTTTTCAATCTCTTATTACAAAATCATATTATTAAAGTATTAATATACTACAAAATGATAATATAAACTCTAGATGAGCTTTTTGTTCAAAATGAACTAACTATTTCAAATAAAACAACTTAACTCGTAAATACATGACTAGTTGACTATGACAAAGTCAACATGCATAGTATTTAATTTAGTCATGCAAAAACAAAATTAATTACACTCATAATCTAAAAGTAAACACATATATTTGCATGAAAATAAATAAATAATTAGTATAGCCACTTGCGATCAAATAAATATTTTATTCGTAACTTTTTAGCCTTAGACCTTAATCAGTTCATTTTTGTGTGGAACATATACATTTTTCTCAAAGGATAATTAAACACATTTGCTTGGCCTTGGATGGTTGTAAAGAATAATTTTTTGTCAACCTTCACAACTAAAGAAAAGATGATTTGACACTAATTTCCATATCGCTCAGATGAAGCCAAATTAGATGTCAGTTTGTCATATAGTTTAAGTAGTCTGATCATTCCCCCCACTAACCAAATCTTTTTGGATGTATAAAAAAGGGTTTGTTAATGGTATAATTAAAAACACTCAAATTAGTTTTTTTTCTTCTTAACACACACAAATTGGTTTTTTTTTCTTAACACACACAAATTGGTTTATAATAGGGATTTGAACAAATTTAATTTACATGGCCCATGCTTTTATTTTGTCATATGTGTTGTGGGCACATAGATGCTTTACCTTGAAGTTGTGAGCACATTTAAAGTGACAATAATGCGTTATCATTAACATATGAAATTCCATAACATTTTCAAAGTTGTTAAGCAGATTAGATGGTAGAGCCACTGAACAAAACAAACAAAATTAATTTATCAAAATATGTAATCATGTTGTTCATAGAAAAGAGATGATCTACTTTTTTGAAATAGATGAGTATTCCCACGGGATCCTAAAACAAAAATCTTAATCATCATTTTTCATTTCAAAATCTTGTCTTTTCCTTTTCTAATTTTTCCCCATTTTCTAAAATAAAATGTTATGATTGTGGGGTGAAATTGGGGAAAAATTGGAGGACAGCCCATATGCCCATTGACCTTTTCTAATTCTATATAACCACACGATTTTTGTTCTTAATTTCTCTTTTATAAACTGAAACTGACGTAGTTTTTTTTTTTTTTTTTTTTTTTAATATCCTACACAATTATTATTCTTATTTTCAAAAAAACACACAATGTATACATTTCTTGAGTGCTAGCTTATGAGTTATGAGTTATAACGGATAGTTGTTATATATAGCTAGATTGAGTTAAGCATTTTCTCTGGCTTGCCGAATGTTGACAACAAGCCTAAAAAGACTTGCCTGATTTTTCAACGATCCCATATACAGCATTATTATAAGGTGTGTCTAATAAAACAAGGACCAAATTTTCTCTTTTCTTGTAGAACCAACACTGGGAAGGACTTGAATGGACAGAGATGGTAACTTCAGAAAACCTTTCAACGGAAAGATACGAAAAAAAAAAACATATAGATTCTTTAGATAGTTTCGTATACAACCAATTTATGAATGATTTGGTTGTTGAAACGGTGGAAACGTTATTTTCCCCAACCAAATAACAAGTTGGAACCAGAAGATTTTGCATTTTACATTCTATGTGGGGTCAAAGCTTATTTACAACATGAAGTTTATATCAATTTGAACTAGTGGGTTAGAAAAGATGACCATGTGTTCAAAGTTAAGGTTGGTTCAAAGTTTATTTACAATGCCCAAAATTAATTGCCAAGGGGAATGATTGGAGCTCATTTTTATAGCTTGACAGTATCACTTGTGAGCTTTGAAACACTCTCCAACAATAAATCATAAACACATATCCGGAAAGATAATTGCAATATTCTTCAAAATGTTTAGCTCACAACAAAGAACAAACCTTATCTTAAGATTTTTATTCTTTAGATAGTAGTATAACTTCAACAATGGTGGTAACACTTCGTCAACTTTCTCATAATAATTCCATGATCATCGCTTCGACACTTAACAAATAGGGTTTTAAAGTAAAATTTTAATATTATGGGGTTTGTTTGTTCATATTCTACAAATAGACGGCTGATTTAGAAACGTGTAAGAATATGAGACCTTAAAGAGAAAATATGTAAGTAAGAAATAATAACTATTCCATTGTTAAAGACCATAGTAAGTAAATAGTAAGCGCCGTTTCCGGCTTACAGAGCAAGAAAGCTAGAAAAGTGACGACGGCGAAATGGACTTCAGAATCGCCGACGGCAGTGGAGAGCAGCTGAAGACATTCGAAGATGCTGATGCTGTTACAGTGATCAATCTCGGAAATCAGAAACCATTCATGTCCTCTTCTCTTCCTCCTTCACCGTCAATTGCTTCGTCCTCTGTTTCTTCCACATCGGCGAGAGTTTCATCATCTGAGCCGGTGATTGATTCGATGAAGGCGAGTTATGGTCAATCTAACGGTGAAGAGGAGGAGCAGGAGGATGAGTTTGACTGGGTGGCTGTAGAAAGAGAGGCTGATGTAATTACGGATAAAGCTCCGGAAATAGACGAAGTTGAGGATGCTTTCTCTGCACTTCAACTGTGAGTTCTGTGATTATTTCAAAGTAAAAAGGGTTTATCTTTACAAGTAGAAAGGGTCTCGTGGTTCAAAGAAGTCATCTTTATCTTTTAGGATGTTCAATGAAGATGATGATAAATCAGAAGACCAAGTTTCAGAGTCGGAGTTTACAGATTGGATTGAGCCTCCGTTGCAGCTCTGCAATACTAGACTTCTACAGCCTTATATGCTGGACAGATTCTACGACGCCTTTCATCTGTTTCAGACCGATCCATCAGTTCAGGTTCTCTCTTGTTTTAATCGCCGTCTTGAGTTCCATCATTTGCTAAAGTTGTTTGCAGATAACTGAGGCAGATATTGGTGTCTACTGTTGCAGAGAATGGTTATGTCATTGGCTTCAGACAGGGCTGTTTGGGATGCCGTGATGAACAATGAGGTTGTCCGGGAGCTCATTACTAACGGTAAGGCATACTTATTTGAGTGGACTGTGGTTGGTTCTACCCGACGATTAGGTAAAGAGTTTTCCTTTGGTTTATAACGCAGCTGAGAGGTCAGAAGCAGACTCTGGTTTAGCCGCGAACTTCATAAGGAGGTTGCTTCAGAGAAGTGCCATCAAAATCATGGACGCAATGGAGAGAGTCACAAAGTACGTCACTGACCTCTTCAATGGAGATGAGATGGTTGTTCCTGGAGATGAGACGGTTGTGTTAGCTACAGGTGCTGCCCCAGTGATGGAGAAGCTTCAAATGACGGTTCTGCTCGCCATTGTTGTTCTGCTTATCGTGTTCGTAACCAGAGCCACAAGAGCTAGATAGTATAAAACACCCAGCCAAACTATGAACTCTCGTCTTAGGGCCTGCGTAACAATTGTAAGAGCGATCTCCGCAGGAGCAGAGAAAACGTGATCCTTGTGCTACTATTGTAGTATTGTGTAATAAAAGGAAACCAATATACGTCATTTCAAACATAAATTCCAACTTCAAAGCATGAGTGTACCAAAACACATTAAATTAGATGTGAGGATAAAGTTACATTCACATTTTGTTTTCTGAACCACACCGAAATACCGAAACAGTTCTGATCGGATACCCGTTTCCGAGTATCGTCGCAAATTACTATTGATCTGCATTAAACATCAGATGAACGCTTGATCAAAACACAACCCCTTACAGTTTCTTTTGAAGAGAAAAGAAAGCGATGACGCTGTTTTATGTACAGTGCAGAGCCACCAAGCCATCCATGATACCAGTGATTGCTTCTCGCATTTACGAACACATGTTTGTTTCATCTAGCAAAATACCAAAAGCGAATGCATGTCCAAGTTTAAGATAGAACTTTGTGGACGAGATTACCAAGTAATTTTGTAAATGAAGATAACAGAGAGTGAGATTTCACCTGGTATTAATTAGGTGCTTGAGCTACCGAGATCAAAGTCCATAGTGTAATCATACTCGATTGTTGGAATAACTGATGCCATGAACTTCAAGAACAGGAAGAGGTACCTGGGAAAAAAAGCAATGGTGTAACCAGCAAGGCCCAATGAACTATAAAAGCTATTTGCAATAAAATCACTCACTTGTCAACTTCAGGTTCTACTCCTCTTGACATTAATACATCAATGATTTTCTTCATAACAGCTCCGTGTCGACATGGATGGACTGAAGCATGTTTCCCCGGCAAGTGTGGATGATCTTCAATTGTGACCTGTGTAATTTTTTAACAGAGGATCGCACAATTAATCTTCATTAGTCAGATTCAGAGGATTAACGAAATTCATTTAATGCAATTTAGAAGATTCGTCTCATCTTACCGTCTTCCGAGCATGGTCTTGGCTTACATCCTCCATTACAAGTTCAGGTTGCAGCAGCATCCTTGACTACAAGATGGATACATCACAGCTCTTAAGTAGATAACAGGAAGCATAAACAAGCAACACAAATCCAGGAGTTTTAAGATGACAAAAAAAAACACGAAACAGGTATGAAAAGATGCAGACCTCATCATAACCAGTCAGCCAAACACGAGGAGTTTGGTAATACTTATCATACCTGGACCAAATTTTAAGAATTATGAGTTTGCCTAGTCAGCCAAAAGTATGAGAGCTGTATCTAAAAAACTGCAGTGAGAGAGATTCTTTGAATATGAAAGAAGCGCAGGAGGCTTACGTTATGCTGATATCATATGTCCGAGTTCGGAGAATGTTATCATCATCAGGTTCATGAGCCACAAGATAAGTTGACTGAAGAGTTGCCTGACTCAAAGAAGAGAAAGATTTTTCTTTAACTAATGGTAAACCAAGAAATTGGAAAAAGAGAAATATGTTCAAAGGCAAAATACTACACACGCCTTTAAAGTTATAGCAAATTCCTAGATACTTGATTCATGTGCTTAATTAAAAAGCATTCATGAATAACAAACAAAAACTGAGTGCAAACTGGAAAGACACATGAGATAGTGAGAATAAAGAAGAAAATAGAAAACTCACCGGATCATTTTCCACCACATTGTCAGCCTCATCAAACTCTTCCATGTCTGGAATATCTTCCTCCTCCTCAGCTCCAAAATACGAAGGTATCGATTGTATAGCATTTTTCTCGTTTATTTCTAAAGCATCCATGGACGGCAAGTTCTCATCTTCGTTGCCTTTATCTTTGGCAAAAAACAAGACAAAATTTTAAATGCCAGAGAAGTGAATTAGGGAAGGCACCAATCTAAGAGCATGATTATTGGGAGGTTATTAAGTTAAGGTTCTAAAAAAACAATAATTACATAAAAAATGATAAACTAGTCTATGAAGAATGAAGCTCTTAATTTTTGGAATACTCAACAAAAGTCTCCATTCTTAGAGACTTTTGTTGAGTATTCCAAGAATGAAGAACTCCATTCTTCATGAAAAAATAGTTTATCATTTTTTATGTAATCATTATTTTTTTAGAACTTTAACTTAATAACCTCCCAATAATCATGCTCTAATCTCTCAGTTACAAAAAACCTTACCTTTCGGTTTCCCATGTGTCGCCAGCCAACCATCATTATCTTCATCATCAACCAACACTTCACCTCCAGCAGCTTCATATTCCTCTGCCACAGATGCAGCTCTCCGTAGACAAGGTACTGCTCAACCCGTAAAAAACAAAATCCATAAACTTTAAGAGAACGTGCATAAATAAACAACAAAGCAAACAGAAAAAAAAAAGCTCTAAAGATTTCAAGTTCACCATTTCTAGTAATCAAAAACTGTTTCTCTGAGGGCAAGTACGGCTTCCTTTTGCTTGGGTCACCAGACTCCCTAGTTAAAAGGAAAATCCAAGCTTAAACATTAAGAGAAGAAGATATATACCGTAAATGGATTGAACAAGAAAAAGTCATACACCAAAACACAAAACCCAAATATCTAACAGACATCATAAAAGTCATAATTTTTATTGATCTCATCACAATCTCACAAAATTGCATATAAAAGACTAAAAGCCAATAGCTTTCAGCTAACACATATCGTCGATCGCAAAATTCACACAGCTCAAAATTAAAATTCGCCACTTTGTATTCATATTCTCCAATAAAAGCTCAAAACTTTTCGAACTAACCATGACCAGGTAGGGCACTTGGAGACGAGATTATCGCCGGCGAGTACGAACTCGCTGACGCTGAGTACTCCCTTCTCCTTGAACGCCGAGATCGTACGAGGACCTGTGATCCTCTCCACCGTGCCTTTGAATGCTTCATGAAGCTTTTGAGAAAGCATTATCTTTTTTTTATTTATTTCGCGATGATTTGGAGAATGCAATCAATTAGTTATATCGAGCACGAAATCTCGTATCCAAGACGAGTTCTAATCGGAGATTCGATTGTGTGCCCAAGTCATCTCAGAAGATTCCGTGTCCCATTGATCCTCAAACCTTTATATATTTACGTTTTGCCCCCTTCTTTTTTCATTTTTTCCATTGAGAGATCTCTTTTCTTTGATAGTGAACTTCCTGTGTATTATCAAACTGTCTTTCAGGTCCAACTAGTACATTTGATGTCTTTGCATTACAAAGGAATCTTATTGCTCTTATTGGGAGATAAAAGAAACATCACTTATTGTTTTTCACGGCAAGAGAACAACGGAGCCAGATGTTATCCTGTTCTCAAGGTCTGCGTGAGCATCAGCGACTCGAGACAATGGGTACTTGTGGTTTACCCGAGCCCTTATGATGCCCGAAGCAACATTGGCGAAAACCTCCCCTGCACACTCCAAGAGCTCGTCTCGAGTTTCATTGTATTGCATCATCGTAGGTCTTGTCAAGAAGAGTGACTTTGCAGCGAGATCAGACAATGGAACCGGATCTGGAGATCCAGAGGATTGTCCAAAGCTCACCATGTATCCTCGGTTCTTTAAACACGCTAATGATCCCTGGAAACCCATATAAAATATCAGATTGAGATATCCGAAACTCGACATAGAAGTTCATAAGCGCTCTTCATGACATTTACCTTAAAGGTGTCTTTTCCCACTGAGTCATAAACAACATTGACTCCTTTCCCCGATGTAATATCGTTAACCCTTGAAACAAAATCCTCGTTCTTGTACATAATAATATGGTGGCATCCATCTTCTTTGGCTTGAGCCGCTTTCTCATTGGTGGAGACAGTTCCAATAACAGTGGCTCCAAGCGCATTTGCCCATTGACACAACAAAGACCCGACTCCACCAGCTGCAGCATGAACAAGGATTGTGTGCCCACGTTCGACCTTTCCAGATACAAATAGAAAGATATCTTAATGTTGACAATGGTGGAATAACAGAACTCCACTTTTGGTCTTCTGCTAATAATTTCATAAGAGATATCTAACCTTTCAATGGAAAAAGTTAAATATAGGTGAAAAATGAAAAACTAACCTTGAAGCAACGGCGAAGGAGAAACTGTGCAGTCATACCCTTGAGCATGATTGACGCTGCAACGATTGGGTCAATAGAAGAAGGAACAGGAACCACTTTATCTGCTGGAAGGACTTGTTCTTCTGCATACGAACCCATCGGACTTCCAGCATAAGCTACGAGATCACCGATCTGTCTTCCAGTCAATCCCGACCCAACAGCTACCACCTCTCCAACAGCCTCCATACCTATGATCAGAAATGACACATAAGCTAGGAGCTAAAATAAAAACTTCCTTTTTCTGTTTTCTAAAGGTTGCAGAGAGCAGAACCTGGAGTGAAGGGAATTGAAGCCGGCTTGTAAACACCTTTCCTGTAGTAAATATCAATGAAGTTAAGCCCAATCGCCTTGTTCTTGACGCGTATCTCCCCATCCTTTGGTTCTCCTACTTCCACATCTTCCCATTTCAGAACCTTCAAATTAAAGAAACAGAACACAATGAAATACTGAGAATTAAGATTAAACAGAACGCGAGAAACAGTCACAAGTTTCTAAACTAAAGATAGCATAATATACTTTCGAAGCAGTGTCAATATAATCCTGAATCTTACAAGTAACCGAAACTACGTTAAGACAGAAGTACATATCAGCTCGAAGTCAAAACCTAGAACCTTAACTAGGTGTAGCTTGTCTGTAACTGGAGCTTATAGCGAATCCCAAATCACTCGAATGATAATCATAGAAGCATATAGAGAGACCCATAATCTCAACCTAACTTGATTGCAATGACCCAAATCCGACCCGGAATTTCAAAAATCGAATCTTTACTCACCTCAGGGCCGCCATGCTCGTAAACCCTAATACCTTTCACCATATTCTTCTCCGGCGAAAGCTCTACTGGGACTGTACTCTGAGCTTTCACAACAAGCGCAGCGTCACGTGTAGACAACGAAAGCCTCGAGGATTCGGCAATACGTAGGCGAAAGGTGAGATTTTTTACGGGATTTCGTGGAAAATTCGAGAATCCTGGGTGATGTAGACGACGTGACAGATGTTCAGACGCATCAAGACACAAGTGATGAAGAGTCAATGCTGCCATTTTCTATGCCCCCCCCGTCTTTCTGTTCTTCACTAACTTCAATTGGCTTTTCCCATCTTTGTCCTTCAATTTTTCAGTAATTACATTGTCACCACGTTACTTTTAATACATTTTCAAAACATACCTTAACGTCTTCAAAGTTCAAAACAACATGAACATCTAAACACATTCGTGAAATGCTAACCATTTCGCTATTGGAATCGGTTCTGATATTGAGTAATTTGATAAACTATATTCAACTTCCAACATGATATTTGAGACTTTATGTTTGGGTTAATTCCTAAGAAGAAGTGGTTTCTTGAATATCACGCTTCCTAATTATTTTCCTCCAAAACCAATGCTTCTCCCAAAGTCCAGCCACCTTCTCGATCGGAACATTTTTAGTTTCTGGCAGAAACAGCTGCACAGCGACCGTCATAACCAGCACCCACCCTCCGTAAAAGAAGAAGATCCCTGCTCGGAGCTTGCATAACATAGGTGGCACGCTTTGAGCCACAGCGAAAGTGAACACAAAACTCACAGCCACCGTCACACTCTGCGCCGCTGACCTTACCTCCAACGGAAAGATCTCGCTCGGTACAAGCCACCCTAGTGGACCCCACGACCACCCAAACCCCGCCACGTAGACACATACCAAAACCACAACCGCGTAACCGTATCCTTCCCCGATCACACCGTCGTGAACCTCAGCCACCATGATGATCACACCAATGATAACTTGCGACAAAAGCATCTGTAACCCTCCGATCAAAAACAGAGTCTTTCTACCGATTCTGTCCACCACAAACATTGATAAGAGCGTCGAAGCTGTGCCAACGATTCCAGTCACGAGTGTCGACATAAGCGAACCGCTCTCTCCAAAACCGACGGTTCTAAACAAAACCGGTGCGTAGAAAGCAACGACGTTGATACCCGTAACTTGCTGAAAGAACGGTATCGCAAAAGCCACCACTAACTCAGGCCTATATTTTCTCTGAAACAAGTTCAAAAACCCTTGGTGTGCGTTTGAGTTTGATTCAGCACTTGCCTCCACGAGATCGGCAAGCTCGTCTTGTACATGGTTTGTTCCACGGATACGACGGAGCATGAGCTCGGCCTTTTGAACATCACCGGTAGTTTGGATGATACTGTTGGGCGTTTCCGGGAGAAAGAGTGAGCCTAACGTGAGGATTGAAGCCGGAATCGCGGCTGTGGCTAAAGAGATTCTCCAACCGTAGCCTTCTTTGATCTTTTGGGTTTCGTAGTTTGTGAAATTTGCAGATAGAAATCCGATTCCGATGCAAAGCTGGAAACCATTGCTGATTGCTCCTCTGTATTTTGCCGGCGCCATCTCCGAGAGATACAGAGGAACCGACTGTACACAAAACAATCAGAAAAAACTCAGACTTTTGACATTATAAAAGACTTCGACGCGAAATTTTGAAAGTTTTGGACTTTTTATTTAGTATTCAAATTTACCCTAACTAATAAATGTATTTATTCCCCGAAAACTAATAACTCTTATCCAAATCATATCTATCAACTCGTGTTTTGTCACCTGGTTTGCGAATCCAACTCCTACGCCGAGCAAGAGACGTGCAATGAGGAGCATAGCAACGTTCTGAGCACAGCCGCCGAGAGCAGAGCCAGCGAGAAAAGCCACGCCGCCGAGAAATATAGAGGGCTTGCGACCCCAGGAACGAGTCACCGACGAAGCTAACAGACAAGCAACAAAACCGGAAACGTAGAGAGAAGATGTGAAGGACGTAAGAAGTTGGCTATTGAAAAGGCAATAGTGGTTCTTGTTGTTATTGCTTCTTCTTACTCTGTCTTCTTCTTCGAGCTTATACACTTTTGGGAAAAATCTTTTCAGAAACGGCCCCATTGACATCACTCCACCTATGTAGATTATTACATGATTTGCATATTAAATTTAAAACACTTTTAAGAAATCCATTTTATTTCATCAGCCATATAAACCAATTTGTTTGCGTTTACTTATAGTTTCCAATCCATGTATACATTTTTCATGTCAGCTCTATATATTTAGTATTTCAAGCATTTTTTTGGTTGTTGATGATTGTAAACGGCAATGAGAAATGCAAGCAGAGGGACAACCCTCCTTTGCGTTTGGCGTTTATAATTATACTTTTCCAAATTATTTTATGAAAAGGAAAAAAGTTTTCTTATTGAAATTTGGATTTTTTTTTTCTTTCTAAATGCGAATACAAGCACATAAAAATGGATTTGAAACAATCGGAAACTAGTATATTTATGTAAACCTGAAACCCCGATGTCGTAGCCGAAGATGACACCTCCCATGGCGGCCATGATACATGAAGCCACCACAAAATAAGTGATCTTCCCGCCAGATTCTGATGCAGCCGTGGCTCCTTTTCTTGATTCTTTTTCTTCCATGTTCACGTAGAGAGACAGTCAGATATAACACAAGTGATAACTTTTCTTGAAAAGAAAATAAAAAAACCAAGCTAGAAATTTGGAGAAATGACCAAAGAATTCTTATTTTAGAACTTAGGTTTTAGTTTATGTCATCTAGATGATGATGAGTTTCAAGGTAGACAAAACTTGTTGGACCATTGGAGTGTTTTTCTTGGACTTGAGTGTGGAACTTTTGGTTGTTGTTTGGCTAAATGAGAAATCGATAGTGGGCAATAGTAAGAAGAGACATGTGAAGAAAGACTTTTTCTATCGCGTAGACAAGTCAAAAGTTTTTTTTCCTCTTTGCCTACTTTCAATATCTTTTTGTTTGTTGTTTGATGAAAAAAGAGATGATTATCTTCTTAAAGTAAACGATTGGATGATAAGCTATTGTGACGAGATCGGACCCACCAAGTTGCAAGTTTTGATTGTTTAATTCTATAACTCATTCAAGAAGTGAAGAAGTGTCTATTGGAATTTGATTATGTAGAAAACGTATATTACGCTATCAAATTATAGGGCTGTGGAATTATATGTTAGCAGGTTAATTACCAGCAGTCATACAGTATAAAAAAATATAGTGTAACTTTCAAAAATAAATTTATGATACAATAAATGACAATATTAATTTATGGCAATTTTTTCTTTAAATTTATTTCGTCCCTTTTAGTTTTTTTTTTATTTCACTATGTCTTTACAACATTCCACATGAATGGGCTAAACTATCAAATTAGAATAATGGGTCTCAATTACAAACATTAAAGAAGAAGAAGGACAAGTAAATAATTTTGAAGTATTAAACAAATTGTTAAGGAAAAAACGGGAAAATGGTTAGATTTTGATTAATCCACCTCCTGAGAATCTAACACGTGGCAACAACAGAACATTTGTAGCGGAGAATATCTGTATTTTCGAAGAAAATCAAAACTCGATAAAAAACGACTTTCCTATTCAAAATTTCAAAGCCGGCTTTTTTTTTTTCTCGGCTGCAGGGGAAATAAAAAAAAAGGTGGAACCTTTGCTTCTCCTGGGGCGATCAATTGATTCGCTGACTCCTTGACTCTCGTCGTCGGCGTCTTTGATCGTCTCGAGGAATTGGGGTTAGTTCGATTCGATCGTCTCAGATTACTCGGAGGACATTTAAAGGTTTGATGTTCGATTGCTGCTTTCTCAATTTGTTCCTTTTCATTCTCCGTTGATTGATTAGAGAGTAAAGTTTAGGGTTTGTGTTCCTAAAAAGTGATCTCCTTCTGCAGTTAAAGACTTTGTTTCTTTTTTTATTTCTTTCTCAAGAAATTCATTTTCATCGTTGACATGATAGTCAAGGTCTGCGTGAGGGTCCGAATTTGATAGTTTCTTAAGGTTTTGATATTAGTCTATGATTTGTTTCTTCTGTAAAAGAATTGTGTATGATTGAATTGAAGCTGATGATTTTAGATGAATTATGCCTTTCGAAATTGATTACAACGGATAGTAGCTTATAAATAAAGAATATTGAGTATTCGAAGCCATTTGTTTCTTGATCTAAACAGGTTTCCATCGAATAGAAAATGCCTTCTCTCATCTCACAACAATGGCAGGAAAGGACTAGTGGCTTCTTTTCTTCGTCAGGTTAGATAATTTCTATACTAGCGTCTCTGTGTTGGTGTTTGTGGTCGAAGGCTTACTATGGTTTTTACTGTGAATTAGGAACGAAGCTGAGGGAAGCCGGGCAGTCAGCTGGTAGTTTTGTCGGGGAAGTCGCTAAAGATGCGAAAGTGAATGTTACTGATGTTGCAGAAAGAGTTGGGTCTTTGTTTAAAAGCCGGTGGGCGATTCTTCAGCAGCCTGCAACTAGACACGCCGTGCAAGAACACCTCATAACTGCTGCTGCCACAACCGGGACATTGGTCAGGAAGGGCATAACTGAGACGAAGGAAAAAGTTTCCGTTGGAAAAATCAAAGTGGAAGAGGTCTTTATTTAGTCAAATAACTTCGCGAACTTACTGGACAAGAATGTGTATGTCGTTTCATTTTTCTAACTTCTGACAGGTAAATTATTTGATCTCCGTTTTCTTTATAGGCGGCAAAAAAGACTGCACAAAAGAGCAAGACCCTTTTGACGGATATCGAAAGATGGCAGAAGGTACTTGAGCCTTACATATGTCTCTAGCCGTTAAGTTGAGTTTTGTCTCTAATTTTTGTTCATTATAAACCTGCAGGGAGTTGCCAGCTCAGATGGTAAGATAGTCGCGGTTTGTCAGAGAAAACGGTTTATAAACCTTGGTTAATCATTCTCTGTGGATACTTAATTGTCTTCGTAGAGATAACTATCGGTGATTAAGATTATGCTTTGCTTGTTGGAATATATGGTAACTTTCATTATATGACAATTTTTGTGCTCAGTGTTTGGTGTTGCGATTGAGATCACTGTCCAGCGACAGGAGTCGAGCAGACCTATTCCACTTATACTAATTAAATGCGCAGATTATCTCATATTAACAGGTAAAAATATTCCCAACCAATCGTGCCCGTACTGCTTTTATAGCTCTTACCATGCTATCAATGCGATATTTCTTCTTCTCAGGACTGAATTCACCGAACTTGTTCAAAGCCGAAGGAGACAAAAAGTTGATCCAACAATTGGTTTCTGCTTACAATCAAGGTACCACCAACATTTTAAGAAGTTTTCTTCTCGACTCTTGTGGCTCAGGGAGAATTTGTGTTAATTAATCACCTGTTTGGCAGACCCTAGCGCGTCAATACCTGAAGGCGTGAATCCAGTTGATGTCGCTGCACTCATGAAATACTATCTTGCGAGCCTTCCGACACCACTAACTACTTTTGAGCTTTATAATGAAATAAAAGATGCAAGGTCGAGTGTAAACAGAATGAGAAAGTCACTCCAGAAGCTTTCTAATGTGAACTATAATACACTTGAGTTCATAACAGCGTTGTTGCTTCGTGTGAGCCAGAAATCGCTACTCAACAAGGTAGGGATATCTTAGCTACAATCACTTAACATAGTTATAAGTTAATTCTGGTTTCTGATTCCGGATACTCAAAATGAACAAATTTGCAGGATTAAAGTAGATATATATGCATTGGTATGTACTCTGATGATTGAGAATCATTTTCTTGCATATGGACAGATGGATTCACACAGCCTAGCTATGGAAATGGCTCCGGTGATCATGTGGCGAGAAGACAAGAGGCCTGAATCTTATCGGGAATATTGGAGGCGCCCATCGAGGAGTCCTAAGAAAAGCAACGACTTTGAAACTGCTTCACCATGGGACTTGCTCTCAGGTAAACAAACCCCACAAAAAAAACTTATCTTTTATGCTTTTACCATAAAAAGCAGAGTTCCATTATATCATATTAATCTTCAACGGTTACAGATGAAGGAGAAGGTCTAGATGCATCTTCATCCATCCCTCTAGATGATATCGTTCAAGTTGATTTTGGTGCGGTCGAGGTTGTGCAGTGCCTGATTGAACATCATAATGCGATTTTCACGGATGCAGACGAGACTGTATGGAGGTGAAAACAACAACTAACCAATCTTTCATCTGATGATTCGAGATTCAAGTCAGGGGTTTCTCAATTTCCGGACCAAAACCAGAAGAAGATACAGTATGGAAGAACATATGCATTTTGATCTGATGATTTAACTAGTGGTTTCAGTAAATAATCTTCGTTTCATATGGGTTTCTTGTGTAACATTGTTTAGACTTTATTAGCTGTTTAAAAAAAAAAGTTTTTTTTGGCTTTATAAGAAATCAATATTCGGATTGTTTCCTTGTATAATCAACAATATAAAGCAATCACTGAACGCATTTTGTTGGAACTTTGCCAATCAGAGAATAATTGGGTTTTTACCCTTACCAAATTGGTTTTATCCAAACCGATTAAGCAGAACCGTATAAACTGGCAGCATGACTCATGAGCAGACCAATTGACCTTAAGGTCAACAGAGCAGACAATACTTTTTAACAGCTTCTTCAGCTCACAGGTCTCAGACATGGCGAGAAGGGATCTCTCGATTATTCTCTCTTCTCTCCTTCTGTTTCTGCCTATACTGACGGTAAGTGACTCTGAAATCTCAATTCAGATGGAACTGGGAAAGAAAAATCGAATTTTGATCACTTTATGAGGTAGCTAATCCAGTCATGATAAAAGCTTTATTGATTACTACTTATAGGTCGAGATTTCTCTCTGATTCGTGAGATTCTTATGCTAGAATTTGCCAATTTGGGTGCTTTTCTTATTTTGGATATACATACTTTGAGAATGCTAGTATAAATCGAATCCTTACAAACTGTGTTCTGTCTGAATGGTTTGGTTCAGGCGGCTGAAGCGGAACTGGGGAAAGCTAAGAAGTTTCCAGTAGTGGTGAGTACTTGGCCTTTCCTCGAAGCTGTTAGAGCCGCTTGGAGAGCAGTTGATAATGGGAGTTCTGCAGTAGAAGCTGTTGTGGAAGGTTGCTCTGCTTGTGAGGAACTCCGCTGTGACGGTACAGGTGGGCTATCGAATTTCCTCTCTGTATCAAACGTTTGTTTCTCTGACTTTATTTTCTGCAAAGTGAAAATTTTCTTTGTTGGGATTGGTTAGTTGGGCCAGGAGGAAGTCCGGATGAGAACGGTGAAACCATGATTGATGCTTTAGTCATGGATGGGGTAATTAATCGTTGGTATACTCCGTTCTATAAATGCATCCAAGACCTTGAAGAATGACTCTCAAGTCTGTTTTTTTTTTCTCGGTTATACTAAGGAGATTCTTAGGTGACTATGGAGGTTGGAGCTGTTGCTGCAATGCGGTATGTCAAAGACGGTATAAGAGCTGCAAATCTGGTGATGAAATACTCTCAACACACGTTGCTAGCTGGAGAAGGAGCATCAGCATTTGCTATCTCCATGGGTCTTCCTGGACCCATGAACCTTAGTTCCCCCGAATCCGTAAAGAAGTGGTCGGACTGGAAAGAGAACCGGTGTCAACCCAATTTCAGGAAGAACGTAGTCCCTGCAAACGACTGTGGACCTTACAAGCCAAACAATGGCGGTATGGATGTTTCTAGAGACATACGCACTGAATCTTGCGAGATGGGTATAATGGAGTATAAACCGCCTCTTGTTGGTCCTCACAACCACGATACCATATCGATGGCTGTCATTGACAAAGTAAGATGAGTTTCATTCTCTTATACATTTTTCTGTTGCCATGATGAGATAAATTGAGTGTAGTCTTTCAATAGATGGGGCATATAGCTGTTGGGACATCGACCAATGGAGCCACATTCAAGATTCCTGGAAGGTAATGCCGTTAAAATCGAGCATATCTAGCTTCTTTAATCCTTATTTCATGTAATGATTTAAAGAAAAAACCTTTAAACCTTAATTATGAAACACAGGGTGGGTGATGGGCCCATCGTGGGATCATCAGCCTATGCTGATGATGAAGTAGGTGGATGTGGTGCAACTGGAGATGGCGACATCATGATGCGCTTCCTCCCTTGGTAATCACCCAATCTCCTTGAACAAAGCTATAGATATTTTTTTTATGTCTTAAAGCAGTCTTATGACCCAGACAGGTTTTTCTCGGTTGTTTGCAATGGTCACTGATAAATCATGTCTATTCTTGTGGCGGAAAAATTGAATCTTGAACGTGTGTGGCATGTTCAAATGGAAGGGTTATTACGTTTTTCCTGAATGGTTTTTGAGTGTTACAAGCGAGCTTATCATGGTTCTTCCTCTTGTTTGCTTGGGTGAGGTTTTAGTTACCAAGTCGTAGAGAGCATGAGACAAGGAATGAAACCAGAACAAGCTGCTAACGACGCGATATCGAGAATCGCAAGGAAATTTCCGGATTTTGTGGGAGCAGTTGTTGCTGTTGACAAGAATGGGTTTCACGCAGGAGCGTGTCATGGCTGGACGTTTCAATACTCAGTCCAGGACCCTGATATGGACGATGTCCAAGTCTTCACGGTTCTCCCATGAAACCGGTAAATTTTTTCTACTTATGATTTAAGAATCATATTGATTGGTTGTTGTCAAATGAGTTTCTTGAAATTTGCAGTAAGGATAAAAAAAAAATTGAAAGGTTTTCTAAAACTGATTGTTTAGTTTGTAGATAAGAAACGGGACGATGTTCATGTCTGGAAATACCGAACGGCAAGCTTGTTTGGACTATTCTCAGATATTGTTTCTTTAAACAGAGATCTGTTCCCCATTGGCCGATTTAGTTTTACGGATTTGTCTGAATTGATCAGACAAAGAGACTTAAGGAATTAATTTTCCGTAAACAACAGAACATATATACATAGTTGACTTTATGTAATTTTAGTGATTAAATATAAAATTATTTGTTTGTGAAAACACGCACATCAAAAGTTAGGGGAATTCCTCGGCATATCCTCTACGATTCTATAAGACTATATCTCTCTAGTTGTTGCAAATTTTCCATATATAAAACATGATAAATATATACAAATCATGTTATAATTTTAATAAGTAATCATAGAGTTGTAGTAAGAAAATTGGTAAAGAAAAAAAGAGAAGAAAAGACGTGACAAAACGGGAGGGAATGTCATGTAGCCAACTAAATCCCTAATAATAATATCCTATAATTTCAAGCTTGATCTCATTATCTAATCCATGAACTCAAAACTAAAGTATTTAAACAAAAATAATACATATTCCCGTAAATCATGCTCACATAGAATCAAATCGTTGTTGAATAATAATGGATTGGGTTCTAAACTTAATGGTAATAAAAAAAAGTGTAGTTTCTTCGAATCAGTATTGTGAGAAACCATATTGTTGAATTTTTATTTCGATGTAATGTGAAGGTTTGATAGGTCATTTCTCAAGCCTTAATTTTTTTGGTAAGGAAATAAAATGAATATTTTATTTGTTGACTTTGTTTATTTTTAACAAAACCTGCAACCTGAGGGATATACCAACGTTGATCCTTTTACGACGAATATAGCGATAAATTTATAGAAACAAAACAGAGAAAAGTCTGTACTATTATTTCAACGTATGATTAAAATTAATTTAATTAGTGAGCTGACTATAACAGTATAAATGCGGTTTGTGGCGGCAACAACGTGCTTGCTTGTGTCAATTCTTTCATCTTTAGAAAATGTCACAAAATCACCAAACTTAGGGTTCTTCTTCTTCTTCTTTCTCATTGTTCTCTGTTCAAACAGAACTACTGGGTAAGTTCTGCTTTGTCCCACTGCACTGTTACATTTAAATTCTCAATTCTCAAACACATGGCATTTCACACTCAGCTTTTTTGAGTTTCAGGTAAAGCAATGGATGAGAAAAAAGCAGCAAGAGCGTTAAGCGAACACCTATCTCTACCTCCTCCACCACCTCCTGCTGTAGCTGTAGCTATTAATGGAAAGAAGAAGAGCAAATACGTCGCCTTTTGGGCTCTTGAGAAGTTCATCCCCGAAGGCTTCTCTGATTTCAAATTGCTCTACGTTCGTCCTCCTGTCACTTACATCCCTACCCCAAGTAAGTTGTGCCTGTCTTCAGAATATTGTAACGTATAATGCAAAAGATCTGTGTTTCGGCTTACAAAGATGAAGACTTTCTTATTTGGTTTCAGTGGGGAATGCGATATCGATAACAGAGCTTAGAGATGATGTAGTATCAGCTTACAAACAAGAAGTGGATTGGAACACCAACGAGCTGCTTCGTCCTTACAAGAAAATGTTCGATAGGAGAAAGGTTTTGTCTCAAGAATTAAAATCTACAACTCTCTCTCTTTTTTTTCTTGTTCTGTTTTCCCAAAATCTGATCAAACGGTATAAAAATAGGTGCGAGTAGAGATTCTGGTGCTGGAATCACACGAGCCTGCAGCTGCTATAGCGGAAGAAATTGCTGGAACTGGAGTCACTAAACTCGTTATAGGAATGTCTCTTCGCGGGTTCTTCTCAAGAAAGATCGATATGTCTTCCATGATCGCGACCGCTGTCCCAAGATTCTGCACAGTCTATGTAGTTTCAAAGGGGAAGCTAGCTTCTGTGCGTCCTTCTGATTCAGACGCTAGCGGAAGCATAAGATTCGAGAGAATCGAGAGAAGCAGTTCCACGAGTGGCTCCACTGATAGTCCTAGAGTCCCTTCTGGTAAAATGTTTTTACATCATTTGAATGCGAAATGGATCTTTAAGAAAGTGTATCAGTTATTTACTTGCTCTTCTGAAAACAGAGTACCAAGACTTTCTCTCGTTTGTTTCGGAAGCGCAATCTCAAGTCTCTCCTTTTTTCCCCGGTCCGAAACATTTGGCATTCCCGGAGATGAGCAGCAGCGCGGTGGTTCAAATGGATACGAGTTCTAGCGAGACGGACCAATCGGAAGTGTCTAGAGGAAGAGGGATGGAGATTGTACAGAGCGGTGGTAATGAAGGGAGGAAGAGTAACAATAACAATGAGAGCTTTAGCGCATCGTTTCCAATGGGAGCGGAGGCGTATCACGCGATGAGCTGGGCTTCTAAATGGAGAGATCATGAGGACAGGAGAGAGATCATGAGCTCTTCTTCGAGTAACAACCACGATCTAGCGAATATGGATTGGGGTGCAGTGGTTCCTGAGAACTATTCTTGGGTTTCTCATCAAGCTTCTAACATGTCTGATGGACTCCTCAGTGTCCATTCCATGACCGATAATCAGGTACATTGATGAGAGCCAGAGTCTAGAGTCATCATATATCATTTTGCTGACTCAGTCTCGTCTTGATCTTGATTCTGTTTTTGTTCCGGAGAGACGGAGCATGTTTTTGTTTGCTACTGAAATTAGATCTAATTGTGTAGGTTAATCTGAGCTTTGAGATAGAGAAGCTGAGAGCCGAGCTGAAACATGTTCAGGAGATGTATGCTATGGCTCAAACCGAGACTGTCGATGCCTCCAAAAAGGTTTAGTTACAAGATTTTTGAACTGCATTTTTGGTATTATGTTACATTTCGTGTTCTTATTTGGGTTTTGGTTGCAGCTAACTGAGCTAAACCAGAGAAGATTCGAGGAATCAGAGAAGCTCGTGGAGCTGAAAGAAAAGGAAGAAGTAGCTAAAGATACAGCTTCAAAGGAGAAGCAGAGGTACGAAGAGGCGATGAAGGAGGCAGAGAAGGTTAAAGAACTGATGGTGAAAGAGGCTCTGCATAGAAGAGAAGCTGAGATCAAAGCAGAGCGCGACGCTAAAGAGAAAGATAAGCTCAAAGCTTCGCTCGTCTCGCCTGGGATCCAATACCAACACTACTCCTGGGAAGAAATCACAGCCGCGACTTCTGACTTTTCGGAAGATCTCAAGATCGGGATGGGGGCCTATGGAACCGTCTACAAATGCAATCTGCATCACACGACTGGTGCGGTCAAGGTCCTTCACGCAGGAGAAACTCAGCTCTCTAAACAGTTCGATCAAGAGGTGAGAATATCCGCACCAAAGTTCGCTTAAATGACCAAAATCTAAGAAATTACCAATATGTTTTGTACTTCTGTTTTGACAGCTTGAGATCTTGAGCAAGATCCGACATCCTCACCTCGTCCTTCTCCTCGGGGCCTGTCCTGAACGAGGGTGCCTCGTCTACGAGTACATGGACAACGGAAGCTTAGATGACCGGTTGATGCTAGTCAACGACACACCTCCAATCCCGTGGTTCGAGCGTTTTAGGATTGCTTTAGAAGTCGCGTCAGCGCTCGTCTTCCTCCACAAATCTAAGCCTAGACCCATCATTCATCGCGACCTCAAACCAGGAAACATCTTGCTTGACAACAACTTCGTCAGTAAACTCGGCGATGTTGGTCTTTCCACGATGGTTAACCAAGACGACGCTGCTTCTAAACTAACCGTCTTCAAGAAAACTAGTCCCGTGGGAACGCTCTGTTACATCGACCCTGAGTACCAACGGACCGGTATCATATCACCTAAATCCGATGTGTATTCTCTAGGAGTTGTGATTCTGCAGCTGATAACCGCGAAACCCGCGATAGCAATTACTCATATGGTGGAAGAAGCGATTGGGGACGATGCTGAGTTTATGGGATTGTTGGATGTGAAAGCTGGATCTTGGCCTATTAGTGAGACTCGTGAGTTAGCTGCTTTGGGACTGTGTTGTACGGAACTGAGACGCAGAGACCGACCAGACCTTAAAGATCAGATCATCCCGGCTTTGGAACGGCTTAGGAAAGTTGTAGACAAAGCTCAAAACTCACTCTCAAGAACTCCGTCAGGTCCCCCATCGCATTTCATTTGCCCACTTCTCAAGGTTAGAACAAAATCTAGAAATGTTACTGGTTACTTGAGAAACAAGAAACCTTGTTTTCTTCTCTATATTTGACCTAGTTATTTTTTTTTTTTGGTGTTGCTCACAGGGAGTGATGAATGAGCCCTGCGTGGCTGCGGATGGGTACACGTACGATCGAGAATCCATAGAGGACTGGCTGAGAGAGAAGGATACGTCCCCTGTGACGAACCTTCCATTGCCTAACAAGAACCTTCTTGCTAATTACACTCTTTACTCAGCAATCATGGAGTGGAAATCCAATAAACAATAGTGAGAGAGAGATTCGACAATAGTACCATCTGATTCTATCAAAGTGTTTGATTTCTATGATCTTTTTTGTGTGTTTCTCTCTGTTCTTCCTTTGTAACTGTTCCGGCGATTTATCTTTTGTGTGATGAGATGCAAGATGATAACAATAGAGATGGAGAGAGAAATGTCTTTCGATTTAATTTTCTCGTGTTTCTTTTCTACTCTCGTTTGATAAAAGTGTTACTTCAGTTTGAACCTCCCCACCCCCAAAAGAAAACTCTTTGACTTATCCAATTATTCAATCCAGTACTGATTGATGAAATTTATTTTCCACAAATTTCACTTTAAAAAATTAAGCTCATTTCAGTCCAAATATGATTAAGATAGACGGGTATGTAGATTTTGGACCATCCCAAGAAAGAATCAGCACCTACAAAGCTACACTATCATGACAAATACGAGAAATGTCCACAAGTTAAGGCCAAGTAATGCACATGGTCAATGCTAGAGTTAAAACTGTATTTATCAAACGCATAATTTTAAGTTTTGCTCTCCTTAACATCCTTATCTCAGATTACCAGCACGGCAGCACCTGCTATTTTGGCCAACATTGAATGTCCACTAGCACTCAAGCCATTTATTGCACATAATAAATGCTAAAAGTACATCTGTACACATCGAATTGGACTGGCTATAAATACACCCACAAGTAATCCAATGAAAATAATGCTTTTAATATTTCTCTGTTTCATAAAATGTTTTGAGACTTTGCATAATTTTAAGGAAAATTTACCTAAAGTGTCTACTAAATTTTGTACATTCCACTTAATATCTGTGCTCAGTGGATTTATAAATAGATGAGCAAATAATAAGTAAACTAGTAAAAATATAATGCAATACTCCATTCGTTCTAAAAAGCTGTTCAACATATCTTATATATTTTATAAAGATGTTTACGATTTTTCATAAATATTAAGAAATTATTCAATATATCTTTCTAAATTGAAACGTCGTAAATTATTTACTTCAATTAAATGAGGGCGACTTTTTTTTTTTTTGACGGCAAATGAGGGTGACTTAAACTTAAAATTTATTAGGTTTGGGTGGATGATAAATTGGTTGGAAACTTTGTTTAAAAAGCTCACATTGAAAATGTGAAGCTACATCATACAAAGAAAAAAAAACTAACTCTGGGACAAACGGAAAGAGTATCACCTAAAAAGAATGTCACTTAAAATAACTCTCTGACCAACGAGGGCAATATCAAAATCCGCATTTTTTCTGTTGCATGAATAAGTAGATCATGCTTGCCATATGGCTTATCTTGAATGCATCCATGATCCATCAAACATAATTAGAGCGTATACAAATGCTAGTCAAAGAAGTGAGCATCCGTATTTGAGTTCTGAAAGCTTTATGGGACATGTGGTCTGCTTTAAGTGTGAAACTTTTGGAATACCCAAATACTAAATGGTTCATGCGGAGAAGTTGATCAGTGTAGGACTGTGGGAGTTTAGACCACAAGGGTATTTGTCTTCAAGGCTTCAAATTGTTTTTTGTTACCTATTAGTATTAACGTAACTTTATTAGTTAAATGTTTCGAAGGAGAATAATACTCGAATAAAAATCTTTCATGTCACTACAAAAAGATTTGCAAAAGAAAAACCATATTGTAGTTGAACAAGATAAGCAAAACCGAAAACAAAATTGGTTTTTTGCAGAAATGAATCTTATATATTCATAAGGGACAACACACCACAAATTGAAAAGTCAACAATATTGAATAAACAAGTTGGTAGTCCGACAAAAGCCCAAGTTGTTCTGACTTTCAACGTCATCTAGTTCCTCAAACCTTTGGGGCTACCGGAAAAGACATCTATTCACACAATCTCTTCTAGACTTTTTTGACATTTTCATTCTCTTATCGTTTTTATCATTACTTATTTGAATCTTTTTTATAATTATATATTTTCATTAAGAATTCAAGTCGTTGGCATATAAATTTCCGTATAACTAAAATAATTTAATCAGGAGACCATTTCACTGACTCAAATTTGATTCATCGTCTGCTTTTCTCCTCTCATCTCCTCGACCTCTCTCTCCTCTCCATCCATTTGTCGAGTTTCTGGGAAATGCTTTGAAGCTTGAAAGTCAAAAATTCATTAGGTACCATTGTTTAGCCTTTCTCGTATTTTCTTAAATTTTACAAAAAACAAACCTTAAACCCTGATGATCTTAGCCGTTGAATTGATTTATCAGATTTTCCATCTTTTATTATTATTTTTTGAATAAAACTATATTTTCAAATAATTATTTTATATATCCATTAAGAATTCAACTTGTTTGGATAATTGTTCAGAGAAAATGTCTTTGTAACTTCATTAATTAATCAAACAAAAACATACCAATTCATGTCTCTCTCTCTCCCTCTCTTCTCTCTCCCTTTATCTCTCTAAGCTGTTAAATCATTTGAACAACGAGATTAAGGAAACAAAAAGCTTGAAGCTTTGAAGTCAAATTCACCAGCTTTCTTGAAACATCATATCGTGCCCTTTCTGAGTGTTTCTGTAGTTCTTTGTTTGATAATCAGATCTTAGCCGTTGAAGTTGGAGATATGAGAGACGGAGCTTTAATCGTAGCGGTAGCGATCAAAGGGAACAATAGCAAAACCAAAGGCGTTGTTCGATGGGCACTTCAACAATTCGCTTCTCAAGAACATGTCGTCTTCAAGCTCTTACATGTCCAGCCAAGTAAGCATTAATTAACAAAGTTACAACCATCACAACGTTTTAAGTCAAAATTCGATCTGACTTATCGTGTAAAAAATAGGGGATTCAATTTCGGTTTCAACCGCAAGAAAAGACTCGACCACAACAGTTTACAAGAAAGATGTTGATAGGAAAACCAGAGAAATGCTTCTTCCAAGCAGAGAAATGTTTGCTCATAGAGAGGTATCTATAAAAAAATTGCAACTTTCACAGCTGGATATGGTTTGTTCTTTCATGTTTTTGTTATTAAGAATCTAAGTCTTGTGAAATGTGTGAATGTGAAAGGTGCAATTGGATATAATGGTGCTTGAATCGGACGATGTAGCCGATGCAATCTCTAAAGCGGTTCTTGATCATGGAATCAGTGAGCTAGTCATTGGAGCTTCCTCTTCTATTATCTTCTCATGGTGACATATCTCTTAGCCTTCGATTTATCTAAATTCTGATCGGATTCTTTAATTACTATTTTTGGTTCTTTTGCAGGAAGTTGAAGAGAAGCAACTTGTCTTCAAGAATTTCAGATGTTACGCCGAGATTTTGCACCGTTCATGTCATCTCTAAAGGAAAGCTTCTCAATGCTCGTAAGTCCGATATAGACATTGAAACTAGCATTGCAGATGAAAGAAGCGAAAGCCAGTTCTCTTCAAGTAGCCATTCAGGTATTAACTAATTCTGTAGGACACAAGAAGTTCTTGAAAAAACCGGTTTTACCTGTTTGATTTGATTAATCTTTTTAACATTTTAGGATCAGTAAGTTCGACATCGAGTCATCAATTCTCATCTACACCTTTCTTCGCTCAAAGAGTCAAAGCGCTTTCTAACGTTAACCAGAAGGTCGGCACAAAGATTGGAACAAATAACAATTTTGATACGCACCATAACAGAGCCGCGTCTCTAGATGTCGATGATACAAGGATACTTAACCAGAAGGGCCTTTACCGAACAAACAGCTCGGGATTCGGGTATGGAGGAAGTGAAATCCACAGCAGAAGCTCTCATACGGAGGAAGGAACAAGCTCAAGTTGCTACAGCGACCCTACTTCATCTAGTAGCCAGGTATATACTTTCATTTTGACAACCAATTGACAATGAGCGGAGTCATCAATCTTATATATTTTTGACTGTGGCATTTTTTTAACTTTCAGATAAATAAAGGCACTGAGCTAGAGATGCTGAAGATTGAACTCCGTCACATGAAAGGAATGTATGCAGTTGCTCAAAGCGAAGTCATGGATGCTTCTAGAAAGGTTCATTGTTTGTTACAATATTTGGGTGTTTTTTAGAAAGTTGTTTTCTTTCGATATCGAAATTGATTTGTATCCTCTGTTTTTCTTTTGTCAGATGCAAGATCTGCACCAGCGTCGGTCAGAGGAAGCTACTAGGCTCAAGAAATTAACGATAAGAGAAGAAGACGCGGAGGACGCGATGGAAATGGAGAGGGAAAGACAAGAGGAGGCGGAAAACGAAGCTGAGCTCGTGAGAGAATGCGTCGAGAGAGAAATTGAGGAGAGACTTGAGGCGGAAGCAAGAACCGAAGAGGTTAGAAAGGAGAAGCAGAGGCTAGAGGATGCACTTGAAGGAGGACCGCTCCAACGCCAACAATACATGAAATTTGAGTGGGAAGAGATCGTTCAGGCCACATCATCGTTCTCCGATGAACTTAAAATCGGAATGGGCGGGTACGGAAGCGTGTACCGGTGTAACTTGCAGCATACGACAGTAGCTGTCAAGGTTCTTCATTCAGACAAAAGTAGCTTAACCAAACAGTTTCACCAAGAGGTATATCAAACGCTTTTTTTTCTTCTTTTAACCTTTAACCTTCAAGCTAAGTTACTATTTATCTCAGACTCTATGCCGTTTTCGTTGACATTTTTTCAGCTTGAGATTCTTAGTAAGATTCGGCACCCACACTTGCTTCTCCTCCTAGGCGCGTGTCCTGAACGCGGCAGCTTAGTCTACGAGTATATGCACAATGGAAACCTCGAGGAAAGACTCATGAAGCGCCGACCAAACTCTGACGCACCGCAACCTCCATTACGGTGGTTTGAGCGGTTCCGAATCGCATGGGAGATAGCTTCAGCACTCTACTTTCTCCACACAAACGAGCCAAGACCAATCGTTCACCGCGATCTTAAACCGGCAAATATACTCCTAGACCGGAACAATGTAAGCAAAATTGGAGACGTAGGCCTCTCCAAAATGGTTAATCTGGATCCTTCTCATGCCTCAACGGTTTTCAACGAAACCGGTCCGGTAGGAACATTCTTCTACATCGATCCCGAGTACCAAAGAACGGGTGTGGTAACTCCAGAATCTGATATCTACGCGTTTGGAATCATACTTCTTCAACTAGCTACGGCTAGATCCGCGATGGGTTTGGCTCATTCGGTAGAGAAAGCGTTGAGAGATCAAACCGGGAAATTTTCAGAGATCTTGGATAAGACTGCTGGAGATTGGCCGATGAAGGAAGCAAAAGAGATGGTTATGATAGGACTTAGATGTTCGGAGATGAGGAAGCGTGACCGTCCCAATTTAGGGAAAGAAATTCTACCGGTTCTTGAACGGTTGAAGGACATTGCTTGTAACGCAAGAAACATGTTTCCTGAAACCCTAATCGATCATCACCACCGCGCTCCGAGCCATTTCTATTGTCCAATAACCAAGGTAATGTAATGACCTAATTTCGAATTTACGTCAGATTTCTTGTTCTTTTTGTTTGGTTTTGATCATTTTAGTATGGTTCATTGGTGAAATTAGGATGTGATGGAGAATCCATGTGTTGCTTCGGACGGATATACATACGAGAAGGGAGCCATTAAGGAGTGGCTTCAGAAAAATCATAAATCTCCAATGACGGATTCGCCCTTCCCCAACCAAACTCTTCTTCCTAATCATTCTCTTCTTTCTGCTATTAAGGAGTGGAGATCATCACATATAATTAAATAGAAAAAGGTTCAAAGTTACAAGGCTAAACTCCCTAAATAATTAACATGAATCATAGTGCTTTTCTTTCCACACCACTCCTGCGCACACATACACACACGACTACACAAATAGATAAATGTTGATGATTGTACATATTGAATATTGGAGTTTTTGTACGTAAGAGATTAGCGACCTTATTTTTCAAAAAGAAAAAAAAAAAAAATATACCAATGATCTCATTCATTTTAACGTACAATAGGTTTTTGCGCACTTGCAGGAAATTATATATACACAGTAGTGTTGGTTTTTGTTTTATCATATTTTACTCTATCGTACATATTGATATATAACAAACAATACGCGCATGTTTTTTTTTCTTATTGAAGAAAATGATCCTATCAAATATTCTTGTGTTTTTGTCACGTTCGGTTTTGTTGAATATAAGTGTAACTAGATTGAGAAAAGTAGTCAATTTAATTGGCGTTGGAAAAGTACATTTTCTAATCTTCAGTTATGTATGATTTGTTCAAATATTTGATAGGATCATAAAGTGAGCCTATATGGTTCCCATTATGAAGATACCCATATCTTTTATTATTCTGTATTTTGGTCCAACCACTTTTGTTTTTTTCTTAACATCTATCGGTCCCATCGGAAAAAGAAAGGTCTCAATTTAAGATTGGTATGTGAAAGATAACTAAATCGTAAGTTTTGTGACTTTTGTCACGTACGATTTTGTTGAATATAAATGTTACCTAGGTTAATTAATATTAGTATACGTATACAGTACAGTACAGAGCTGGTTATGCGATATTCTCGAGACACCTAGCTAGGCCATTAAATGGTGTGGGTTCTATTCTTCTATATAACTTATTTTGCTACGAAAGACATAAATATATATATAGACCAATAACAGTATGGATTTTTATATCAAATATACAGACCATTGAACCCTTTTTAACCCTTCATTACATGCATTGATCAAATTTCAGAATGGATCGATGAAATAAAAGCAACTAGTAAAAATCTCGAAAAATTGTTTATAAACCAACATTTCAACTTTCAAGTGAGTTGTGATTGTTGAAAGCCAGTTGCATGAAGGGTCCCCTCACTAACCTTTGATATGTCAATATGACAATTGTGGGAGTGGGACTTTAAAAGGACTATTCGTTGTGAGAGGATAGATTGTCATTAGATTATTTGAGATTTTCTATCATTGAACTCTACACTAATTTTTCTGGCTAATTAAATATACTTTGAAGCTAATAGCTCTGTTATACTGGCTCTACGTTAATAAATAGATTCAATAGTTATATCCAGAGATCCTTTTTAGGTTACAAAAACAGTATTCAATAAAAAAAAAGGTTAGCATAGCCTAATAGGTTACTTTTACAAGAAGGTACATTAAAATTTTCCGTTTTATACTTTTTAAATACTTCTACAAGTCTATAGATCCTTTAATAGTAAATGTGTATCGCATAGTAGTAATCACATACGGACTTCAACTACATAATACCATCACTAGTCACAGTCAAAATCAAACCTAACTCAATAATAATCGTTCATCAAACATCGTCACTCTCAGAATACTTCATATCTTTTCCTGAATTCCTAAGACTAATTACGAAAATTTATAGCCTTCTGAATCTTGATTCATAAGGGTTTATTGCCAAAAAAAAAAAACTCTTCTAAATCTTAAGGCGTGATTTCGTACCAAAAACCGAAGCAAAGTGATAAATAATTGTTTTTGAAGTACAACCATAAATGGCAAAAATTTAATTCTAATACTACAAGAGAAAAATAGTCCTTCCAATAAATTGACCTATACAACAAATTGGATATCAGTAGGTCATAAACTCATATAATTGGTTGAGAACTTGAGAGGAGACTAAGACACATTTCAATAATAGCGAGGAAGTAGCTCACAAGTCCACATTGATACAACTATAAGTGAATGAACGTCAAATATATCATTTTGCTTCATCTCCAATTCTAATCACACACCATCGATATAGCTTCTTTCTCCGTATATCACTACTGTGAACAAAAAGCATCGATTTTCATCTTTTTTTTCCTTTTCAAGTTTTTTATTCTCACACCTAATAAAGGAAACATTTCCTTAAAATAATTCTAGCTTTTAAATCTCTCATTTAATACCCAAAATACGATTTCCTCCCCCAAAAAACAGAAAAAGAAACCGTTTCCATGAGATGAGAAGAACGCATTTGCTAAAACTGATACTTGCAGTATCACTACCAGCAACATTCTTGATCGGAATCGCCACCGTCGTAATCTTCGTCTTCTGCAGAAGAAGAACAACAGAGTCCAATGAAGACGAACACGACGTCGAATCTCCTTACGAGAAAGAAGAGTTTTCCGGGTCGGAAACAGAGGAGGAGGAGCTTGTCATCTTCGACGGAGGAGAAGATCTCACGATCTGCGACATCCTAGAAGCTCCAGGAGAAGTCATCGGAAAGTCAAGCTACGGAACATTATACAAGGCGTCGTTGCAGCAAAGCGGGAAAGTTAGGGTTCTAAGGTTCCTTCGACCTTTGTGTGAAGTGAGATCGGATTCGGAGGAGTTTGATGGCGTCATGGAGTCGCTTGGAGTAGTGCGACATGATAATTTGGTTCCTCTGATAGGGTTCTATGTTGGGAACAGAGGAGAGAAGCTTATGATTCATCCCTTCTTCGGTTCCGGGAATCTCTCCGAGTTCATCAGATGTAAGTCTCTCTGTTTTTGCTCTGTTTTGTTTGTTTGTGTTCTTCTCGAGGAAAAATGCGGGAAAAACGGAAAAGATTAAAGACACAAACTTTTAGCTTTACGGAAAAAAAGAAAAGAAAAGAACTTTTTAGCTGTCTGGATTCGCTTTCGTTTCCGGAATCTCTATTCTTGAGGAAACAAACAGAGTCCTCACTTCTCATTTTTCCCGGGAAAATGGTAAAAAGTTATCAATGCATTTAAGAAAAGAATTCCCGTTACCATTATATCAATTCGAAAATCTATATCGATGATGAACGATGATGATCTCTTCGTCAGATCGAATCATTTGGTTATTGTTGTCGATCCATAGAAATTGTTTTATCTTTACATTTTCATAAACATTTAATTGTTTTTTCCTCTTTGAAAAAAAAAAAATACATTTTTTCTTTGTTCGCTAGCAGCACCATTATTGATCTATCTTCTGTCGGTAGCTACTTTTTTTTGTCACTTCCCACTTCTTATGCCTATGCACACCATGAAAGACAAAAACTTTATAGATCTCGTTTCAGAACATCAACGTCAGCAAAAACTTTTCTATTACTATTCAACATGTGTCTAAAAAAAGAAGTATAGTTTTGGCAGGTGGAGATGTTGAATCACACAAATGGAGCAATATTTTGAGCATCACCGTTGGAATAGCCAAAGCGCTTGATCATCTCCACACAGGAATGCAGAAACCAATAGTTCACGGGAATCTTAAGTCGAAAAACGTTCTTTTAGACCAGAAATTTGGGCCTAGAGTCTCTGATTTCGGCTTGCATTTGCTCTTGAATCTTGCGGCTGGGCAAGAGCTACTAGAAGCTTCAGCTGCAGAGGGATATAAAGCGCCTGAGTTGATTAAGATGAAGGAAGTGAGCAAGGAGAGCGATGTTTACAGTTTCGGTGTCATCATGCTTGAGTTAGTTTCGAGTAAACTGCCAACAAACAAGAATTCAACTAGCTCTGTTCTTGACCATGAGAAATTGTTGGATTTGTGCCGTTCTGAGATTCTTGGGAGAGGTGAGAAAGATGGAATCGGTGTGACCAAAGAATATGTTCTCGAATACATTCAGCTTGCTATGTCTTGTTGCTCTCCGTCGCCTTCTCTTAGGCCGAGCTTCAAGCAGGTATTAAGGAAACTTGAAGAGATGAAGAAATGATGCCTAGCAAATTGAATAATTCGTGGAACAGACATGCCAAGAGAAGGTTTGAATATAACAAGCATTCAGATAGTTTCTGCAAAATCGATTAACAGCGTAGAGCATATAATACAGGGGAGAGCCTTGCGAAATTTCACAGGGATGATAGAATACATATCACAGGTTTTAACTGGTGGATACTTACAGAGAAGCAGCTATCTGATTATCTACAGAAGTAACTAAAGATGGGATGGAAATTTTGCTTAGGTAGGACTTCCAGAATAGTGAATGGCGAAGACCTGAGAAAAGGAAATACTTTCAGACGCCAACAAGAGACTCGAGGAACTTCAGAAGGCCTTTAGCAATCGTAGAACATCGTCTTCATGAGAATCATTCAAATGGCTTGAAACCAACACAGTTTCTTGAATGTATTGTCCTTGAAGTTGTTTCTCGTAGCCTTGCTGGGTATGTGCAGCAAGATATATGATTGTTGAGTTATGTACCCGAAATCTCCATGAATCTTTTTCTTTCTCTCTGGTTCTTGCTCTCGAAGGAGATCCTTGTGCTTTTAAGCAAGATATTATGAAATTAATTATATAGTGTATGTTGTAGGCACATAATCATTGCTTTTTACCCTTTACTTTCTCCATCAAATCATTCAGAGTTCTGTATATATCATCTTTCTGGGGATGGTTTTGATCCCCAGAGCAAAACTTGTGGATTTGACCTCCAACGGAAATCCAGCTTAGTCCTGGTTCTTTCCTCATGGCTTGAGAGTTCATCATATTTCTTACATTTAACTCAGCCTCAATATTCCCAGCTTCTCTGTATGTGTTTGACAAGAGAATAAGAGCAGCTGAATCTTCTAGGTTACAAGAGATAACCTTTTGAGCCGCAATCTCCGCCAACTGAATGTTCCCATGAACCCTACACGCTCCAAGCAATGTCGACCAGACTTTCTCATCAGGTTCTATCGGCATCTTCATTATAAATTCCCATGCTTCAGATAGACGTCCCACGCGGCCCAGGATATCAACCACACAAGCATAATGTTCAATCTCCGGGACCAGCCCATATTTTTCCTCCATCAGATGAAAATACCTCAAGCCTTCTTCCACTAGTCCCCCATGGCTGCAAGCAAACAGAAGACATAGAAATGTAACAGAATTGGGTTTTGGAAAGACAATCTCCATCTTTTGAAAGAGTTCTAAGGCATTTTTCGCCATGCCGTGTTGCGCATAACCAGATATCATGGCGGTCCATGAAATGACATCAGGGTCTTTCAAAGATTCAAAAACCTTGATGGCGTCTCTTACACAGCCACATTTCGCATACATATCAATGAGAACACTCTCGACACATTTGTCTCTAGCGAAGCCAGTTTTGTATGTCAGGCTGTGGACTTGCTGCCCATATTCAAGAAAACAGAGGCTAGCACATGAGGCAAGGACAGCGGAAAATGTGATGTGGTTCGGTTGAAAACCCATTTCTCTCATCTGAGAGAAAACGCTTAGTGCTTCCTCCCATTCAGAAGACTGAGAATAAGCTGTCACAAGCGTTGTCCATGAGATCTGGTTTGCTTCCTCCCTAGTGTGAAAAAGCTTCCTCATTGCTTCAAGTTCCCCACATTTGGCGTATGCATCCATTAAGGCGTTGCAGAGATTCACATCAACTGATTCTCGCCCACTTTTCAAGATCATCCCGTGAACCTGCTTTCCATATTCTAAAGACCTCATGTCAGCAATTGAATTCAATGTACTGCAATATGTGTATACATCTCGCTTGACACCATTCTGACACATTCTAAGGAACAGAAACATCGCTTCTTCTCCGTCCCCAGAAGCGGTATAACCAGATAACATAGCGTTCCACGGTACATTCACTCTGCATCCAGAGAAATTCGATTCGAAAACTGACCGCGCTTCAGTTACACATCCACATTTTGCAAACATATCAATCAAAGCTGTTCCCACGTGGATGTTTGACTGCATACCCATCTCTAACGCAACACGAGTAATGTATCTACCTTTCTCAACAGCTCCCAACTTTCCAATACCCTTAGAGACGCTAATGAAACACGGAACGTTCGGTCTAATTCCCTCTTCCAGCATTCTTAAGAAACTAACGTATGCTTCCGAGTAAAGACCGTTTGACACAAACCCTGATACCATTGCATTCCATGAAACTACGTTACGATTCTCCATGGAACTAAACACCTTACATGAATCCCCAATCCTCCCCAACTTAGCATACATGGTAAGCAAAGACGTATTAACAATCGTAAGAGACGAAAACCCGCGGATCATAACCTGAGCATGAACCATTTCACCTAGATTAATGCTATCCACACCAATACAAGCCTGTGCTGCAGCAGAAAGAGCGTATTCATCAGGGGAGACATCACAGCCCACCATCTCAACAAAGTAATCAACCCCATCACGGTGAAACCCGTTCTCAGTCGCTCCAACAATTAAAACAGTCCACGAGAAAACACTCTTGTGGGGAATTTCGTCGAACACCTGACGAGCAGAACCAAAGTCTGAGCATTTGGAATACGCAATAACCATCTGATTCAACATTACCGTCAAGGGCTTTCCTAAAAACTGAGACTTGATAACAACTCCATGAATCGATTTCGTTTTGTGCAGACAACGTTTATCTGCAGAATCTCGTAAAAGCTCTATCAATGATGTAACTGAATAACAATTCCCGTGAAGCTCATCGTTTAGCGTCGACGAGATGGAGATTTCTCGAGGCTTTTGCTTAGTCTGAGCTGGTAGAAACACTGATGAGCTTCCTGTCTGGAATACAAGATCTCGTCAGGAATTAAGATAAGAAGGATAGAGAGAAATTGAGAGAGAGAGAGAGAGTTCTCACAGATGATGGAATTTCCGGCAGCTTAATGGCAAGAGGAAACGATATCCCGACAGAGGAGCTCATCTCAGATGTGTGTCGGATATCCAGTAACAGAGGATTCTGGGGAAGAGGTTATATATTTCCCGGGAAATATTCAAAGGTTTCCGTTTAACAAAGTAGTTACCGAACTAAAAAAACGTTATAAAACGGCAAGCTGTGCTGTCACAGCTATTAGGAACGGCATGGTTTTCCTTCGTATGTTTGTCTTCTGAGGTTTATGATTGTCAGAAATTGTAATTTTCTTTAACTCTCTCTGTCTCTGTACTGTTTATCGGAATCCAAGTTTTATAATAAAAGATCTGATATTCCTTTTTCTGTCTTTGACTAAATTTCTCCATTGAAAACAATTTTAAGGAAAAGTCACTCTCTCTCTTTCTCTCTGATTACGCTGTGACTTACCACACGGAGATTCTAATCCTTTCAAACCCATATACTCTCTCGGAGTTGTTCTCCGTACAAATGGAAGCCTCGATTTCGTTTCTTGGGTCAACAA
Source organism: Sisymbrium altissimum (assembly GCA_900406495.1). Lineage (NCBI taxonomy): Eukaryota > Viridiplantae > Streptophyta > Magnoliopsida > Brassicales > Brassicaceae > Sisymbrium > Sisymbrium altissimum. The sequence goes on along the minus strand of OVBI01000231.1, from coordinate 33,907 downwards.
AGCCCAACCTTTCATCACTTAGCCCTTCTTCGAACGTCCTTCATCGTCGTCTTCGGCGAGATTTCCCGGTCCCTGCTTTGAGGTTGAAGAAAGTCTCAGTGTTGCCTCTAATCTCGCACCGGAACCGCCTAATCAGGGCTCAGTGCTCCGATGGATTGAGACCAGTGGAAGACGATGGGTTTGTGCTAGAAGACGTCCCTCACTTGACCAAATTTCTCCCTGATTTACCGGTAAAACTCATTTTCCTCTCGTTAGCGAGTGTATACAAGTTAGTTTACAGTTGAAGTCTCTAGTGGAGGTTTACAAATGCTAATATGATTGGTTTTTGATGGTATGTCTGTAATCTGTTTCTGATATCACAGTCGTACCCAAATCCATTGAAGGAAAGCCAAGCATACGCCATTGTCAAGTAAGTTGAATTTCTACATGGCAGAGTAAGTAAACTAGTAATGTCTACGAGGGTTGTAATTTTTTTGTTTATGCTGTTTCTGTAGGCGAACCTTTGTCAGTTCCGAAGATGTGGTTGCCCAAAATGTAAGCGGGATGTTTTGATTCTAAGCTTCTTCTTCATTCTTTTTGTTGATTTGCGAGTGTTTAGCTGGCTCAAGTTTCTACTTCTTTAGATTGTAGTTCAGAAGGGGAGTAAGAGAGGAGTACACTTTAGGCGAGCAGGGCCTCGAGAAAGAGTATGATTTATCCTTATGGTCTTTTTAATTTTTGTAAAGAATTTCGAAACTTGAACCTCTGAAATTCTGGCTTTTCAGGTCTACTTCAGATCAGATGAAGTAAAAGCTTGCATAGTGACATGTGGGGGCTTGTGCCCTGGGATAAATACGGTTATACGGGAAATTGTTTGTGGATTGAACAATATGTATGGTGTCAATAATATTCTTGGCATTCAGGGAGGATATAAAGGCTTTTACTCCAAAAACACAATTACTCTCACGCCTAAAGTAGTCAACGATATCCATAAACGCGGTGGCACTTTTCTTCAAACCTCAAGAGGAGGACATGATACAGCGAAGATTGTTGATAACATTCAAGATAGAGGAATCAATCAGGTAGCTAACATATAACTAATAAAATATTTAATTCCAGGTTTCTTCATCTTTAGGTTGTTAGTCTTGAAACTGAGACAGAGTTTTCAGGTGTATATTATTGGAGGTGATGGGACGCAAAAGGGTGCAGAAAAGATATACCAGGTGATTTCATTATCACTTGTTACTAGTTGTTGTGTGTATGTAGCGTTAAGTAATTATATTGATACTTGCTTCATATTCTGTGAAGGAAGTCGAGAGGCGTGGTCTTCAAGTGGCGGTTTCTGGCATCCCTAAGACAATTGATAACGATATTGCTGTATGAAGTCATTGATATTTTTCATCTTTAAGGTCTATCTTTCTCTCATATGGAGTTTCTTATACAGCATCTTCACCCATTGGTTTAGGTAATTGACAAATCCTTTGGCTTTGATACTGCGGTTGAGGAAGCTCAGAGAGCTATTAATGCTGCACATGTAGAAGTCGAGAGCGTGGAAAATGGAGTTGGAATTGTTAAACTCATGGGCAGATACAGCGGTGAAGATTCTGTGGCATATGTGGTCTAGTTTCTTTTGTGCATATAGAGTTAACTTTGGGTAAATATTCTGCAGGTTTTATTGCCATGATTGCAACTCTAGCGAACCGGGATGTGGTAAACTTTTAAATTTTTGATTGTTAAATTTTTCACTATAAAGTTCTATATAGTGGCGTAACAATGGCAGCTTTCTAATGCGACAGGATTGTTGCCTGATTCCGGAGTCTCCATTCTTCCTTGAAGGAAAGGGTGGACTCTTTGAGTTTATCGAACAACGACTCAAAGAGAACAACCACTTGGTTATTGTGATAGCCGAAGGAGCTGGACAGGATTATGTTGCTCAAAGCATGCGTGCATCTGAAACTAAAGATGCGTCAGGAAATAGACTCTTGCTTGATGTGGGTCTATGGTTGACTCAACAGATAAAGGTACTGCTCGAAAGTTAAGAAATTGGTTCCTAGTTGTTTTTCCCAAACATTCGATATGAGTTTTGTGATCACAATATTGCAGGATCATTTTACAAATGTTCGGAAAATGACTATAAACATGAAGTACATAGGTATAACTTCAGATTCACTGTCTCTGTTTTGTTAATGCTCTTCTGTGCAGTTCTCATTGACATAATTTACTTTGTTAAACAGATCCGACGTATATGATAAGAGCAATACCGAGTAACGCATCAGACAATGTCTATTGCACTCTTCTTGCCCAAAGTGCAGTTCATGGAGCAATGGCCGGGTACTCAGGTTTCACCGTTGGACCAGTTAACAGCAGACATGCTTACATCCCAATTTCTGTAAGCTTTTACATTTTTACTTTTCTACTCATTCTTAGACTTACTTAGTCATTGAGGAGTCCTAAATCTAAACCTTTGTTGTTTAAGTTAATCCCATGACTTTTAAACTGAGTGGCATGTTTTACATCTGCAGCGAGTGACTGAAGTGACCAATACGGTGAAATTAACGGATAGGATGTGGGCTAGACTCCTGGCATCGACAAATCAACCGAGTTTCTTGACTGGTGAAGGAGCGTTGCAGAATGTGATCGACATGGAAACTCAAGAAAAGATCGATAACATGAAGATCTCTTCTATCTAGAAACAGGTCAGGTTATATTCATCAACTGTTCCAAATATATGGTAGAACATATGCATAGAAGACATATCTTTATCGACAACTATGAAGTATTTCATTGGTTATAAGAATTCTTTGGTTTGCTTATTCGTAATAATAATACTCAACATCCATCTCAACGATGAGATTGAGATGTAAATACATATCTTTAGCCTCTCTCTCTCTTGCTCTGATATTTCAATTTTGCAACTTGCGCATATCATCTTTAGCTCTTGCGTGTGGTCCTTCCAATTCCTTGTCAGATTTGCAAACGAATGCTGACTTGTACCCAACTATGAGACAACTCTGGTACTTTTTTTTTTTAATTCTGGTCCCTCCCGCAACTTGTTCATCTACTCAACTCTTTGATTCATACTTTCTGGACATCTCAACCATTTAATACCTCAGTGATATCAGATACTAAAACCCCCTGTACAAAATGGATTTCGTACGCGGTACTGATTGTGTCATTAGAATTAAAGTTTCTCCTTTCAGGTTGTAATTCGATTAGCACGGAACTAGATTTAAAATTAAATGTAATTGGATGGATTGAGGTCCACACTTGTCTTCGGTTTCACCCTCACAATCTAACCAGGAAGTTTCATCTCCAAAATAATAAAACGAAACTTGAAACCATTCTTGGACAAGAACTTGTTTTTGAGAACCTGAAGCTCTCTAAGACATGAAATAACAAAGAAGTTCCATTGTTACAGGAACTCTTTAGTACATATTTTGCAACACTTATTCTCTACGCTAATCTAACATTCTCTTGGCTCTATACACGATGATTCACATACTTAGATAATTACCTATACTAAATAAGCTTAAGCACAACTAGTCCCATTAGTTTGACGACGCTGATGAATTACTCGTAGTTGTTCCTTGAGGCTCCGGTACATCGCTTCTTCTCCTCTTCCGGCAAGAATTGACCGGAGCGTCATACTTTCCTGCATCCAAAGGAAAGTTGAGCACAGCTTTTCTTCCCCGGAGCTTAAAAGCTGCATAGTCATAAGCTCTTGCAGCATCAATGTCACTCTCAAAAGTGCCTAGCCAAATCCTGGAACCTTTCTTTGCCGGATCTCGAATCTCTGCTGCAAATTTGCCCCATGGCCTCCTTCTCACGCCTCTGTAATGTCTTGTCTCTTCAACTCTCTTTAATCTTTTCCGGTTTGAGACAGTCTCAACCTCAGGTGATGTTGTAGTTGTTGTTGTTGATGATGATGATGATGATTCTGCTTCCATTTGCAGAAACTCTCGGACACAGGAATCTGGATCAAGAACCGGTGAACTGGGCTCCAGTTTGGGAACTGGGTTAAAGGGTTCTAGAGACCAGAGTCCTGAGAGAAAAGCAGCATCATCAAAGACAAAATCTTCCATGAATCCATCAGGGATCATCAAGTCTTCGAAGAGATGCTTCTGTTTAACCTCGAAATCAAAGCTTTCCCCAAAAGTCGCCATGTTTATGTATATTTTCTTTTGCCGAGAAGACAGAAGAAGAAAAATCTGCAAGTGATGTTTTGATATTTTCTTCTGGGTATATAAAGAAAAGAATCACAAACATGTGTTTGGCAGCCATGGGTGTGAGGTGTCACAAGTCTCTCTCTGTCTCTCTGGTTTACTATGTGGGCCCCAGTCTTATCCATTAACCATTTATGGAGACAAGTTAAGATCTTTTGTCAGGACTCATTCAAGTTGTGCCAACTTGATTTTGTTTATGATGGTGACTAATTTTACTAAAATCTAATTTGATCCTTGTAGAGTTTAAACCTTTGAGCTACCCGTGATTCAAATCCTTAAGTGATTTGCTAAAAAAAGTGGTATTTTTTAGCTTTTTATTGGTGATTATTTGTCTTAACTATTATTTCATTCATATAAAGTTGTTTTTGTTTGTTTCCGATTGTTGTTTTGAACACTAACACATGTGTTCGCGATTACATATCTCTTTTAATTTCAATCTATTTACATTTTTATCAAACATTTCTGGATTTTTCATAAAATACTTTGTGAATTAAAAACGGAACCGTTGGAGTTTGTTTTCTGATGATATACATGACTTTCGCAGTAGTAATGACTCAGTATAAAGTCGAAATGTCAAAAGACAATTTGCATTCTAACATTCGAGTAAAACATTTAGATATTATGTGTAATGACTTTCACCGGAAGAGGACTAGAAGAAGAGAGACAAATTGATCAAATTGCTTTTCTTGTAGGGTTATCTTTCTAGCTACTTGCTAGGATATGATTTGAAGCAACTTGATATTTCCTTCGTTCTACTTAATTCCCCTTCATTTTATAGGGCTCCACATATATAACCAAACCCTACCCTCTTGCTCAGTTGCTTGACAATTATACTCCTAATCTAAGTAACATTATTAATTAGTTATCATTTTTATGAATAGATTAACTAATCCTCTTAATTTTATAATAATATGTAAGATAATGTTGATTACATCCTTTTTGATGGATGCTTTGTAGATAATCTTAGGCGGCATTATCCACTGATTAGTGTGTTCTACTATTGAAATCTTGAAAATCTTAACTTTACGTTTATATTTGTGTGTAATTAACTACTCTTGTTTTTTTTTTTTTTTGCAATACCCTTATTTATATAGCTCCGGTTTATTTTTTTCCCTGTTCCAATTTTATACTCTATTGACTATTTAGCAGATGGTCTAGGAGAAGAGAGAAGAACGAGGGTGAAACGGAGAGTAAGATACGACTTAACGAAACTTATGAGCAAGAAATTTTATACAATCAACGAATTTATAAGAATATCAACAAATACAAAATATCATTTAGATTTTCAACATCCATACTTTTCCTATAAACAAATAAATGAATAAAATGATTGGTACTAAACTAGTAATTTGATATTTGTACACTACTGCTATATTATAAAAATAAAGAAATTATGAGAGTGACGCAAGTGAAAACGTCATCAACGGTTGACTATTCCGAAGTTCAAGTAACAGAGATAACGGAGAAGTTGGGAGACGTCGGAGATAACGGAGGAACACTGAAAATCCCATCTCCTGCTCCCACATCCCAAACCCCCATCCAACTTGACGGCGTCAAAGGTACCGCTTCAACCTCAGCCTCAGCCTCCGTCGTCTCCGTCGTATCACTCTCTTCTTCCTCAACTTTAACCCTAACCGCTACCGCCTTCTCATCCTCCTCCACCGCCGGAGAATTCTTAACCCTCTTCCGTTTTCCTAATCCGACGATCCCTTCCTCAAAACAACTTTCTGACGTAGCCCTCACATCTAGAGGGAAATTCAAGATTGCTTTTCTTCCACGCAACTGAAACGCCGCTTGGTCGTAAGCTCTTGCAGCTTCTATAGCCGTTTCATAAGTGCCAAGCCAAATCCTAGAACCTTTTTTGTTCGGATCCCTAATCTCTGCCGCATATTTTCCCCATGGCCTTCTCCTCACTCCCCTGTAGTGCCTCTCCTCCTCGTCTTCTGTCTTCTTCATCGTACCAGAGACTGTTCTCGGAACGGATAGATTCGGTAAGGGGGGTTTACGACGGTTAAGAGTAGAGTTTGGTTTACGGGTCTGGTCGTTGATGGTTTTTGGGCTTGTTTCTAATTGAAAGTCGTGAACTTGGTTGGTAAACAGAGATGGGCCAGTATCATGAAGAGTAAAATTGGAAACTTTGGTTTCCGTGGAAGCAAAATCTGTGAGAAGGTGTTGGCTTATGAATTCGATGGCTAAAGCTTCTTGTTTAGTTGCCATCTTCACTCCTTATTAACTTACTTGACCCTCTTGATCTTTGTATATTCTGCGTGTATGTGTGGAAGTGTGAAGAAGAGTGACGAGAAATATGGTAATATATAGTGGTAGGAGCTTTAGAAAGAAAGAGAGGGTTCGAGGGAGTTTCGTGGATCGGACCGAGAACGATCATACTACCTTGTGTTGGTTGGAGTTGTAGTGGACTTCTGACTTGTTTTCTTCTTTATATCTTTTAGATTTCGTCGTTTTTGTCTTTTCTTTTTCATTGTTTTGTCTGTTTCCTCAACATGGACTTTTATCATTTAAAAGTACTTATCAAGTTATCATGATGACTTCTTTTAGACTTTTAAATATACAGAGTTTCAAGTTTTTGGTCTATACAGGGGTTTTTGAGATTTTGAGTTAAATTGTTTGATTGACATTATATCGATTTTAAAAAAGTTCGATGTCTTCTGTTTCGGTGTTAGGGATAGGAAAATTATCCGTTTGATCCGTTTTGGTTATGTGTTTGCTTCGATTCGATCCATATACATATTTCTGTGATTATTTATTGCAAAAGAATAGCAAAATATAATATCGACAAAAAAAATAGAACAGATCGAGCATACAAATTGCAAAGATATAAAAAGAGAAATAACATATCAAGAATGCAAATTGCAAAGAGAAAAAGTGAAGAAGTGCATGCCGGAGTCTTTCGATGGTACTGAACACAAATTACGACAAATATCATTGTAGTTTCTTTCTACATAAATTTGTATTGTTCTTATCATATGTAAGTGAATATTAGTTAATTAGGTATGTATACATAGGTTCGTCAAGTTTCTTAAGCCACTCAAAGAGATTGGCGCTTGCAAATAGCCGTGTACATTCTTCTTTCTTAAGATAACATGTTTTCAGTGTTCCGCCACAGCAAAAACAAAACTTTTGTCCTCTGTGTTTGGCACATCCTACACGGATGCCCATTGTTGGTTCTCATTTTTCCGGCTCCAGACCTTCTGCATTTCCCACTATAAAAAAAAAACAGAATTTCTTTTTAATGAGAATTAATTATTAGTAATATTCGTAAATTTTGGTCATTTGATTTTGACTCCATTCTATCTGGATTTCATTAATTGGTAAACTTTGGTATCTCGACCCTCACTATATGTAGGTTTTATTCCCTACTTATAATTCACCTAATAATATTTTACTTTTTAAAAAGAGATATAATACCTTGGTTAAGAAAATCTAATGGGTCCGTCACTCTATCGGACCCTTAATTATGTCCAGATTTAGATTTCATAAATACACAATTTACATTTCAAAATTTACCATATCTATATGCATGCATATAGATATCCGTTTGATCCGTTTTAAATAGTTAAACTCCGATCCTACTATTTTGGACAATGTACGGGCATCTCATAACCTTACAAAACAAACGTACACACCTCAATTTACATATACAGCACTATAAGGAAGTTTCCCACCTAACAAAAAACAATATTTGATTAAACAAAAGTTATAATTATAATTATGAAGTGCTCTCGTATAAAGCCTATGGATAGACGCTCTTCCTTCTACAATTTTTCAAATAGACGTAGATAAAGATCACACCTATGTAGCAACAAAATATTTACCGTATTTTTGTTATTATTTTATAATCTGTACTATATTTTAATTTCTGATGTCTGTTTTCAATCATCTAAAAATTGTAATACTTTCAACACCAATAGAACACATTTTTATTAAAAGAATAAATGACTTGAAAAATCATCCATCAACCAAATATGCTTGCAGCAAAATTTGGAAACTAATATACTTATGGAATACTTTCTCAAAAAATACTAGTTGAATATCTACATGTTGAATGTTGAATTTGTTTCATCCAATCATCCAAGTAAAGGATTGTTGAATTTTCTGACCATTATGACTAAAGGGCGACCAACTCGTCAACGCCAACGGCCACAGTCGGCTAAAATATTAATTACAGTATTACGTTGCCTCCCCGAAGGAGCACTCCAACTTGCCAAGATTGAAATTTTTTTTACTAATCAGTAAAAGGGTTAATATATGATTGAGAGCTAATATCAATATCAAATAGTACCGAAATATTTGGATTGAAGTAAATTGATGCAGCTTTTGCATGCATAGCCATCAGCTACTCCACACAGATTATAAGTTTATAACCAACGATTTCCATTTTGACAAAATTTACAAAATCACTTGACGATATTCATCATAATTTTAGATTTTGTACGGAAGAAGAAAAAAACCAACGAGGCAAAAACAAGACGTAAAAAAAAAAGAGAATAAACGTGACGTAGAGCAACTTCATTCGCAAATGTCTCAATTGCATGCATGGAAGATCCCCTTCAGACACGTGACGTACCAGTAGACACTAGAGCACCTCAATAAGTATTTAAGAGAGAGTATCCCAATAAATAATTAATTATAAAATATTAATTAAATAATAATATAGGTATCTCAAATATGAAAACCACATCAGATGAACTCCATAAGACTATTCTAAAACCGAAGCAAACCAATTAAACCAAAATAGAGAATATAATTTGATTTTGATAATACTGAATATATTGAATGGATATTATTTTTTTAAAACCATAGTATATAAATATATAATTTAGTTAAAAATAAGTAAATAAAAAAAATTAATTAAAAAATATAGTAATTTAAACGAAATAAATAATAAAATTATATAAATATACATAGAAACTGAGGTTTTTAAAATAAAATGATTTTTTTTAATTTAATTTTAATTTTAAAAATCTTTTTAAAAATTCTTAAAAACCCGAATTAATCATAATTTAAAAACATCTTCAGTAGATATTTTTAAAAAGTTTTTAAGTAAAATTTTTATTTTTGTATTAAAATAAATTAAGATTATTTTATAAATTAACAACCGATTATTAATTAAAATTTTTTAAAATTCGTTTTTTAATGAAAGTGTTTAGTTATGTTTCATTACTTAATTTACCGTTTCTTTTTGTTTTTTTTTAACTTTAACTTTCAAAAAGAAAATTTTAATTTACAAAATAATTAACAATATATTCTTTTTTACTTTTTTACTTTTCTTAACTTTAAATTTTTTTAAAAAAATCTTAACTTGAACTTAAAAATAACTTTAAAAAGATTAAATATAATATCAAGAAACTTTTTTTTAAAGTCATTTTCATAACTTTTTTTTATAAAAAATATAGTCAGAAATTTTACCATTAAAAGAGAAAGAACAAATTAGTGAAATTTTGGAATTTTTAGATAAATTTTATAATAAAAATTTCACAATAAGATTCTATTATTAATCTAATAATTTCTCATTTTAGAAACTATTGGAAGAGTATTGGGTTGAGATTCTCATATTTAAGATACCTATATAATTTTATACTAATATTTTTTATTTAATTATATTTTGAGAAGTTTGCTTAAATATCCTTGATGTTGATGTGGTGGCCTTAATTTTCTCCTCCAAATCTGGAACCCAGTCTTTACAAAAATTTATGTTACTAAATGCATTTCTTCCGCATAAAAGATAAACCGCCTGTTTATGCCGGTATAGCCGCCGTATCTCTCATGATCCTCACCAGTTTAACATTCGCCAGTGCGGCCGTGGTGTTAACGGTTACGATGCCGGTTTTTGTAGTTCTTAGCCCGATTATCGTACCGGCGGTTATCACTTTGAGTTTCTTGGCCACGGGGTTCCTAGCTTCGGGTAGTCTTGGAGCATCGGCGATCACCCTCCTCGTCTGGCTCTACAAGTAATTAATTAAGTAATCAAGATTTGAACCCGAAAAACATAGTTAAGTAGCTCTTCTTAATTAATTATACCATTTGATACATTTTGCGGTTCGGTTTCTATTATATATGTTCAATGTAGGGATTTTATTATATATATGCGCATTTCTACATCTATTTTGTATAAAAAAACTCATTAATTCATGTGTAGTTAGGCGGATGCATTACGTACAGACGACATAAAGCATATGGCACATTTAAACTCTTCGTACGTAGATTTTGAAATAGAAAAAAAAGCACTATCTTTTCTCAAGATTGAAATGGGTAATTAATAAAATAGGTGAAAAATAAACTAAACTTTCTTAGAAACATTTTTTTGAACTTTAATTTCTTAGAAACTACTTCATTATCTTTTCAATTATTATTTGAGTTTTTTTGTTGTTGTTATAGTAACAAATAATGGTTTTACTTACCAAATTAGGATTTGTTGTTGAGAACAAAAATAGCGTTTTTTTCTTCTTTTAACATTTAATGTGAATATGCCATGCTGTAGAACGTACGCCACACATGATATGCATTATTATATGTGTTCTCGTCCGTAACTAAATCACCATTTGTTTAATGTTTGTAAAAATTGTGTCTATGTGTGATATATATACTTAAAGGAAAGAAGAGTACTCTAGATCTAATATGCATGCGCGAGTTCGGCCTAAGGGGGCTAAAGGTGGCAAGCTGTCGAGAGAAAATCAATCGCCGGAAGAAGCTAGGCCGCTGGAAAGAAATAAGACGGCGGAAGAAATTAAGTCGACGGGAAGGGACAAGGCGGAGGAATACAAGCTGTTAGAACAAGATAGATTGTCGGAAAGAGATAAGATGGCGGAGGAAATTAAGCCTGGAAGAGATAAGGCGGAGAATTACAAGCCGTCAGGAAAAGATAATTTTTCGGAAAGAGATCATAACCCAGCGGAAGAAGATAAATCACTAGGAGGAGTTAAGCATGCGGAGGAAGGGCCATCAATCCCAGAGATATCAAAGGTACTATAGCATTGATGTTCAAAATTACGTAAATACATTAACAACAATAACAACAACAGAGCAATTAAAAATGTATTTCTAAATTTCAGTTTACTCAAAAGAGCAAGCAACATGATGTAAAAACGACTTTTTTTGGTTTGAAATTTAACATTCATTTCGAAAAAAAAAAACAACAGAGCAATTAAAAAAAAAAAAACACAAAAACAAACCCTACTCTTTCACGGACATCTTGTTCGTGAATATAGTCCGGGCACTTCTAGCCTTTCTTTGATTCTCGCAAATGACTAAACAGCCTTACTCAATCGAATCCTTTATTTTCGAGTAAATGAGATTGGCTAGTAAACGTTAATTGTCAGAAGACCCAAAAAAAAAAAAAAGAGGCTAGAGATGAGGGCATTAAACTCAATAGTACTTTCATTTGGTGTTATAAATCAATGGTAGGTTTTGTTGGCGGAGCAGAATCCAATTGGCTCCAAGCGTTGCTGCAGTCCAGGTACTTCTAGTAAGAGATCTTATCAACTTCGATTCGCCATGGATCCTGCGAAAGTAAGATCAATTTTTTTGAAAGAATACCAAAAAGTTCCCCGTGTAGGAGCTTTTGCATATAAATATTTTACTTCGCGGGACAAAAAATACATAAACCATCCTCATATATGACATCTATCCAAAGAAATACTACTATGCCTATCCGCATATGGTTACAAGTATATAATAACATTGTAATATCCACAATGATGCGAAATCATATAATAAATACAAGTTGTTTTAAGCCATGGATCACGCTCGTTTTCCATACGACTGATTAGTGATTACTTATATGTTTCTTGAATATACAACTTAAGAGAAATAGCTAACACTTATTACATTTTTGGTATTCTTTTATCAACTATACGAAGCATATACTTTAGTTGCTATCAATCCTAAGTTAACATGCATACACCACTTGTTTATTAGTTTTGAGTCGTAAGTTAATATATTGAACATTCATTTAATATCAGTTTTAGAAAACAAAATATGAACTCTAAATGCTGCATAGACAAACAAAGCTAAACCATCACTAGGACCACATAATTCAATCTCAAAAAAGGAAAATCACAACAAAAATAACCTTTCAATTTTTGGAGAAAAGATCTGTCATTCTTCAGCTCCATGAGGAATATATACCTTGGTAAAAGTCGCTGGTTTCCTTAGCTCTGCACCATCCAACTTCAACCTAGTACACTTAATTGTATGTCCGTTGGTGCCTCTCGCTGAACCACCCAACTCTTCTTATACTTAATTATATGTCCGCACTACGCCCTGGTTGACTTACACACACCCTGTACGACTCTTCCGCTAGTTGTCACTAATGCTAAAGATTAGAGAGTTTCACACAAACGATTGAAGACAACAGAGTTATAGACATACCATGGCGTTAGGAGATGGTGGGAAACAAATCTTACTTTTTAAAAGACCCGGTCTTGACCACAAGCTGGTCAAGCGTGGGCCTGGGGCCAATTCTTCTGAGTTCTGAGAAACAATATGAATCGAGACTACAATTATTTTTCTTTCTTCCAAGTTATTACTCCCACTAATGATTATTTTAATCCAAGGAGATGAAACATTTTCCTTCTCCTCTTTTACTTTATTTTCTTTCTAATTTCATTCCTGTATATTTTTATAAACATGTTTCTTCTACCAGAAATATCTTCTAAATAATTTTTTTTTACTAAATGTTTTAAATATAAAAAGAGCTAAAAAAGAATTCTGCTTCTAAATTTCTAATCTTCTAAAACTCAAAATCAGCTCTGCTTTTTAAGACCGATGAAGTTTAAGTGTGAGAAAAATAGCTCCTACGACTCGGTGGTGACGGTTGTAAGCGACAAAATGCGTAACCGAGAGAACAAACAGCAGAGCGAGACTGCTTAAACGGCTCGGTCGGTGGAGACCGCCGGTTCCAAATTTGCAAATTTTTATTTAAAAATAAAAATAAAATAAATAAACAACCATAAAAATCGGATGGTCAAGTTTGGAAAATAAGTTTCCCTAAATAAGTAACCATGACTATATTTCTTTCTTTATAATCAGTCAAAATTTCCAAATATTCATTTTGACCTCAACCCGTCAAAGGCTGTGGATCATACATGAATCTATCTTTTTTTTGGTGTGTCATACATGAATCTACCTTTAAACTCTACTCAAATATATCTTTTCTTAAAGATGAAATATATCATACAGTTATTTTATCGCTAGTAAAAAATATATATGTCAATGAAAATTTAATTTATTCTATCTCTAAGCACAAGAACTATCTTACTTTGCAATTGCAATTAACTTTTTTGGTGATAATTTGCACCTAAAAAAAAAATTCGTTGTAAAATAAAATAGTTTTACAACGAAATGATATTTAAGGAAACTACTGATCTGCAAGTTCCTGTGCGACTTGTGTCATATGTGGTGAAAAATAAAATATGTGATATTGAATTAAATATCCTCGGATTTACCGTGTGCCTGCTGCTAAAAGGACTTTGTCTTAATTTTTCTAACATGCATTTTACATATATCTTAAGTAATAGATTAAGATAAAAGTAAATTTCAACTGCATTAAGATTGGGATTGATATTGTCATATTGGTAAAACAATCTGGGTATCTTAGGAAACACAATAAATAAATAAAATCGAATATACGATTTAATATCTCAGCTATATACCCGGATTTAATATCCCCAACATGTTTTAGCTGGAAAACAATCTAACGGCAGAAATCTCCACGAAAGCCTAACTTAAAAAATCTATACCGTCAGTTATGATCTTACGCTGATACTGCTGGATTATTCCTTATAATAACTACGGTAAAATTTTCCAAATAAAAGAAGATAAATAAGGAAACGCTTTATCTCTTAAGGAAAAACGAAAATGGTAAAACACCCAAGACATTCACAAAAACCAGCTCACGCATATTCGGATAAATATCTTATATATATAATATCTATAACTACACGCAGAGACTAAAGATATAAATAAAATTCGTGAGATCGTGAGAGATCCAATTTGCGTGACGTCGTAGAGTGATCGGAGAGATGGTGAAGGAGATGGTGACGACGGGGAAGACATGTTCACAATGTGGCCACAATGGTCATAACGCACGGACATGTCTTAACGGCGTTAACAAAGGAAGCGTTAAACTGTTTGGCGTTAACATATCGTCTGAACCAATTAGGCCGCCTGAGGTAACGGCGTTAAGGAAGAGTCTCAGTTTGGGAAATCTCGATGCGCTTCTCGCTAACGATAACAGTAGCGGTAGCGGTGATCCAATCGCCGCCGTTGAAGATACCGGTTATCATTCCGATGGTCAGATTCATTCTAAAACGGGAAGATCCGCTCATGATAAGAAAAAGGGTAATTTTTTCTTAATCTCAATCGATGAGTAATATTTTTTTTTTGAAACTTAAAGAAGAAAAAAGGTTTTACAAGTTAAAAATCAAACTTCTTAGGGAAGCCATGGACGGAAGAAGAACATCGGATCTTCTTGGTTGGATTGAAGAAACTTGGAAAAGGAGATTGGAGAGGAATTGCAAAGAGCTTCGTGACGACAAGAACACCAACACAAGTTGCGAGTCATGCTCAGAAATATTATCTTAGGTTAAATGCCAACGACAAGAGAAGAAGACGTGCCAGTCTCTTTGACATCTCTCTCGAAGATCAGGTTTTTGTCTTGCTTCCCAAGTAATCAATTGATCCAAGTTTATTGATTGTTCTTAGGGTTTTAATTATTTTTTGGTTACTTTGAATAGAAGGAGAAAGAGAAGAAATCTCAAGTAATGACGATGGATACATCAACATCATCATCGAAGATTCCATCTAAACAACCAATAACCGGATCTCAAGAACCTGTACAAGTGCAAACTCAAACTGAGATATCAAACCGGTTTCAGAATCTTTCAATGGAGTACATGCCAATCTACCAAACCGTGCCACCTTACTACAACTTTCCATCTGTTATGTTCCATCCAATGTACTATCCTAATCCTGAACCGATTAGGTATGTCCACCCTTCCGGTATACCTGTACCAAGGCATTTACCGATTGGTATGCCACAACCTCAGGCAAATGAAGCTTCTCGTATAACAAAGAAAGACGGTTTGGAACTTGATATCGGTCTGCGTCCTCCTCCTCCTCCACAGTCTACCGGAGCGACGGCTCATGGCATTATTCATGTGAAGTGAAATCGGGTTTTATTTTTGATACGTATTATATATAGGTATGTTAATTGGTATTTTAGTTCTGAGTTCTATATGAATATACAAATCTTTATATTTAGAAGTTTTGTCAACCGGATTCACGTCACGTACTGTTTTTCTCGGATCAGATTAAATAAAAATATATATACTTTTGGAATTAAAACTAGTTGCTCCTTCATTAACCAAAAGCAAAAATTCATAGTTTTAGCAAGGCTTAAAGAAGAAAATCAAATTAATCAAAAAAAATCCTTGTTTGAATGGTTTTATCATTAACTAGCTAGAAGAAACCTTTAATCAGTTTCCTTGAAGCTCGTCTGTTCCGATCAACATGGTGTGGTTTGTCTGAATCACCACCGAGTTCTAAGGCGGCGCCCAAGAAACCAGTCTGAGTTCCATCGCTGTCGTTGTCGATGTCTCCTTCGATCGTCAATCCTTCAATCCTAGCCGCAATAGATTCCTCCCTCATCCCAACATCCACATCTACAAAATTCGATTTCCATTAATATCTCTCGGTCATGATCTTAACAACTATTGCATGTAGTTCAAAAGTCGTTCTTTTCAAATGCTAATCTTTTATTAAAAAAGGTCAAATTATTTGGTCAAAATCATATTTTCATAGACAATAAATTAAGTCGTTTGTTATTTAGAAAAAGTTATTTTGATTGTCACATGTAGATGCAAATTTCTACCAAACAATTGATATTTGGCAGTATTTGCACAAAGTTTACGATTAACGAAGTCAGAAAAAAAAGTTGACAATTCAGAAGATGATTTTGACAAAAAATACTCGTGGTTTTCTTTTCTAAAAACCTTTTTTGGAATAGCATGTAGAATTGTAAACTAATATTAGTCCAACTTATAATGTTAGACTCAATCTGATTATGTTGTGAGGTTGTGGCTAATTGCCAGAAAATTGTGAACTTAACCGGTGTGGCCATGCATATCCGGTTCTTACAGGTTTTGGACATAAATGGGTTGGGCATGGTCATCTCTTTATGTTTAGTGCAAAAGTGGAAACTGGATATAGATCTGATCAACTGGTTTAACGTGAACTTATCGTGATGCCAATAGTATAGTGAGAGAACAACCAAAAAGGAGACGATCGAGTTATTCGCAGTTGCAAATGAGTGAGGCTGCATACTCTTTTGTAAAAGATATAAAAAGAATCTAGGACCGCTCGATCAGTTCAAAATTTACCAACCTGTTAATTAAAATACGCAGATTTTTAGGGTCACTATATATCTACCTGGATTTGAGAAGAGCCAAAGGACGAGAGCGCATGCAAGAAGGACAAAAGGAATGATGTGAATAGCATTTTCTGCGAACTTGGCACGTGACTTCTCCTTCTTAACCATCTCCTCTGGTGGATTATTGTAGGAAGGTGGTTGATCCTCGTCGAGGGGACCGATCATGGAGCCCATCCACAATCCTTTAGGTGGTGCGGACGAGTAGTCTTCCGTCGCACGGTTCCAACTCGCGGATCTGTACATATTGCTTTTATTTTTTATTTTCCTGATTCTTTTAGTTTGTTACAAAAACTGTATAGAAAGTGTTTTTGTAGGATGTAGATGGTTTTTGTAAACGAGCTTGATCAGTTTCTCTGTTACATTTTTAGTAATTCATATTTTATTTTTCCGAAGGAACAAAAAAAAAAAATCCGGATTTGATTGCGAAGTTAGAGCCTATGGTTTTGGTACATAGTGATCGAAATTAGGACTTTGTCAATATCTCACTCGTTTCTTCTTTTTCAGGGTGACGAAAGTAATTTCATTAGATTATTTTGGTATTTCTATTAAACGTTGCAATAAAAATACTCTATACGATGCGGATAATAATATCTATGTGAGATAACAAATTATAGATAGACTCCAGTAACTTTATCCCAAGTGTGTAGTGGGCTTGTCCATTAGGTTGGGGACCAGTTTCCCACTATCGCTAATGCAAAGTGTTTTTTTTTTTTTTATACACGAACGACAGCAAAATTTTGTTGGTCCTTTGCAATTAGAAAATAAACATTGGAAAATATAAAAATAAATGTTAAAAAATTGGAAATAAATCAAATCCGAAGTCATCAGTTAAAATTATTACACGTTTAACTCTACAAGTCTCCTCTGTTTCTCTCTCTCTCTTTCTCTCTCTCTCTCAAAATTTCGACATGAATATACTTAACAAGCTCGGTTTGGGATCAAGTAGCAGCAGACAGAACAACATGGAACCTTCTCCGATCGCACAGGGTGCTGACAAGGACGCTCCGGCGGGGGGAAACCAGTTTGCTCAATTCGGCGCCGGTTGTTTCTGGAGCGTCGAATTAGCGTACCAGAGGGTTCCGGGAGTGACTCAGACGGAGGTCGGGTATTCTCAAGGGCTCACGCATAGTCCGTCTTACGAGGATGTCTGTTCGGGGACATCGAACCACGCCGAGGTTGTTCGTGTTCAGTATGATCCCAAAGAGTGTAGCTACGAGTCGCTGCTTGATGTGTTCTGGTCTAGGCATGATCCCACCACCTTGAACCGCCAGGTACGGGATTTTAATTTGCTCTTTTGGTTGTCTGATTTCTTTTTTGTAATTTTGACGAGATTTCTAGGGTTCTTTTTTTATTATTATTTTTGAGGAGATGGAAGTCTGACGAATTCGATGTTCCTGAAGCTTGGCCTTAGGCTTTTGCTTGATTTTGCATAATTTCATTGAACTTTTCTAATCACATGAAACACTCTGTATTTATTTCCATGTCTCCATGTATTCATGTGGATATGGATTTGGCCATTATTCTTTGGTCACGGAATCGTTCTCATGTGTAAATTCATTAGTAATTTCATAGAGCATAGAGAACACTGAATCAACCAGCTCTTGGTTGGAACATATATGGCTTTGTTGGTAGAGCAGCGACCTTTGTTTTGGACGCGGTTCGTTTGTCATAAGAGAAACATCTCTATGTTGTTAATCTTCTTATCCTCATTCTTCTTGGAGCATGAGAATTCTTTCTCTGAACCTAAATGTCGGCATGATTTCCACTTTTTCTGCTGCAATGGGTTCGACGTGGTTGCTCTGTCTTAATGATTTATGTGACCAGGGAAACGATGTAGGAACCCAATACCGATCAGGGATATATTTCTACAACCCGGACCAAGAGAAACTAGCGCGCGAGTCACTGGAGCGTCACCAGCAACAGGTGGACAGGAAGATTGTTACAGAGATCTTACCGGCTAAGAAATTCTACCGTGCTGAGGAACATCACCAGCAATACTTGTCTAAAGGAGGGCGGTTCGGACTCAAGCAATCCACTGCTAAAGGCTGCAACGACCCAATCCGCTGCTACGGGTGAAAAAGCCTTACTTCCACCCAAAAGCAGAGGATTTTACTTTCACTTATCTATAGACTATACCTGTTGTGTGTAGAGATGATTGCAATTCTCGTTGAGAATAAAGAAGCAGAAGCTACACTTTATGTATCTAACCTGTCTTGTTCATAAAAGTTTGAGTGTTACATATCATTTTTAAGAACATATAGTATTTTTTAGATGATTTCGGTTTTGTCACTGCCCTCTTGGATAATTCTTCTTTTTATTTTTGTTCCAAACCAAAGTGAAACTGACTTTTGATGATCCAAATAAAAAACTGATTAAAAAATACTTATCTATCCACACAAATTAAAACGACTAGCTTAAACAGATTAGGAATTTGGCACACCAGTAAGCCGTTCTGCTTGTAGTGTTTTATAAATGAAAATAAAAAAACTAAACCAAACAATAAATCTCTTTTGGTCGTGACATAGTTTTTTCTTCTGTAATCTTCACATTAAGCTGATATATATATTTGTTTATTTATTTATACTCTTATCTTAAACATTTGCATT
The DNA here is from genome assembly GCA_900406495.1 of Sisymbrium altissimum. Classification (NCBI taxonomy): domain Eukaryota; kingdom Viridiplantae; phylum Streptophyta; class Magnoliopsida; order Brassicales; family Brassicaceae; genus Sisymbrium; species Sisymbrium altissimum. The sequence continues at coordinate 14,651 of OVBI01000231.1, read as the reverse complement.
GACGGTGGATCAAACTTTTCAACCTATCAGCCAACTATTTGACGAAGCGTATATAGTATATACTCCAGACTTGGGGATTTGTATGTTTCTCTCCTTTTATGGGGTTTAATATAATGTGTTCGTAACTAATACGAATAAGATAATTATAACTAAAATTATATGCACCGTTTATACGAATTATACAAGAATAAATATAACCGAGGGGTGTCAAGCAAAGTGAAAAGGACAGAAGCGACAGTGATCTTGTGATAATGAAAATCTTTAAAATCTGCTTGATAAATAATACCAAAGGACAAATAAATAGAACTACGTGTTGTTCATTATCTCTCTAAACGTGAATAGCACGAATTTAGTTCAGGCTCACAACTCTCTTACGTGGCTTTCCTTCGATCGCCCATAATTTACTTCCATTTCAATTAGATGCTAAGTTATGATTGAAAGTTCATCGCCTTTGTCACATTCGTCGAACATAAAGATTATTCTATTAAGATACGATATATGATTGAATACTATATTTTATTTTGTTCCAAACTAAATTCGAGGATTCACGAACGTCAACTAAAAGAAGTTTCGTGGAAAAAGATGTTTCGTTTAACAAAAAAAAAATGTTTCATGAAATAACTACAACATATATGAGGATTCAATTACTTCGTTTAGTTGATGTTCGTAAATGTTAATCAATTGCTATAGATTAAAGTTAAATTGTGCATGTTTCTAACCTATCAATTATGGTCTTAACCTATGAGCTCACTGAAATTACTATACAAAAATATTATCTGAAAGTCTGTGACTCTGTGCATACACATTCAAACAAAGTCTAGAAGAAAAAATTAATCTGATGAAAAAAATAAGAGGCAATTTAGTTTGGTGGGTTAACCAATACAAACCCTAAGGAAAACCAATTCTTACGTTACTATTATTGTATGTTCTTTCTCAAACAAACCCAATAATCATATCCTCCTAATCAATGCAAAAACTTAAACGATATGACATATGAGTTTTCTTTCAATTTCTATTTCAGACAAGCTTAGCTGCAGGAATTTTTTTCCCCTAATATAGTGGCTACAGGTACTCGTTTTTGTATGAAATAAATAATTATACATTTATATATATACCTCCCTTTACCCCTTTAGCTTGATTAGGAAATGTATTTATTATATAGTTTAACATATAATATATAGACACAATACATAAGAAATCTCAGTTGTCAACAACAACAAGAAAAACAGTTTTTATTGAAGGATAATTTCACCGTCAAAGTTTTAGATAACCCAAATTAATTCAAAAAGATAAATTAACGATAAGGCACGCCATGGATCGACCTGCAAATCTATTATACGGCGAGTATATTAATAAAATCATACGTGTATGGAGAAAACACACATGTATATTAGAGCTATGAGCTAGCCTGCCTATTAGATATATTATAATTAATTATATATATATATATAAGTAAATGCATATACGGTAACCCAATTCATGGTGATTTGATAGCTGAAAAATTTATCATGTATGTTGCGAGAACAAAAAAAGTTTCATAATATTTTGGTTTTTTTAACCTTACGTACGAGACCAATTATAGAGTCCAAACTCCAAAGTTATCAAGTTTCAAGTCTTTGATTAGTCTACTGGATTTCCATATTTCTTTCGTTAAAATCTTACAATTTTCTTTATCCTTGTTTTGGAAGCTAAGTTAGTGAATTACACTTCGTATAACCACCAGAAGTCTGTTAAATTAATAATAGTTTTCCTGGCCCATGGTTTAACCAAGTGATTATCATCATAATCACTAAGCGACGTTCTAAATTCAAAACTAATTTTGAGTATCCAAATGAAACTAAATATCAAATTTAAACATATTACGCGTGATTTGCGAACAACCACATGAGAAAAAATTTAGTTGAGAGTTTTCACGTTTAGTGGGGAATATATAAGCGTCCAAATTTATGATTTCGAGGATGTACATCAGAATGGAATTTTTGTTCCCGCTAGAGCGAACGAATATAAGAAAAAAAACAATTAGAGTGTTCGCAAAAGTGTTTGTTCGTATATTGAAAGGATATTAAAAACAAAAAGATTAGTTATCTCTACTAATTCAACTTAATAATAATAGATATAAAATCATAGACTCGTTTCTTTTTTTCACAGTATTCAATTTGAGCCGAGTCATGTATTTAGTAATTAAACAGAACATGAGTCACGACCTTTAATTCCTTCTATATAAACACTCAAAATGACAGGCAAAAGACAGAAACCAAAACACGTAATGTAATAAACTTGTCAAACAGAGCTCTCCTTTTTTCTTCCGATCAGATTCAGATCCAGACGATGAATCAAGATCTTGAAGAACCAATGGCAGAGATCATGCCCAATGTCATAACGGCAATGTCGTATCTCTTGCAAAGGGTATCGGAGACCAACGACCATCTGTGCCAAAAACAGAGGATCTCAGGCTTCCATGGATTAACCAAACCTTCCATCTCAATTAGAAGCTATCTCGAGAGGATCTTCAAGTACGGGAACTGTAGCTATTCGTGTTATATTGTCGCTTATATATACTTGGATCGGTTCGTCAAGAAGCAGCCATTTCTGGCCATCAATTCCTTTAGTGTTCATAGGCTTATAGTCACAAGTGTCTTGGTCTCTGCTAAATTCATGGATGACTTGTAAGTTAATAATTCTGAGGCTAATTTGTTGAAATTTAGTAATTAACAGTTTTTTTTTCATTTATCTAAAATCTTTTTTTTTTCTATACAATTTTAGGTGTTACAACAATGGATATTATGCTCAAGTTGGAGGAATAAGCAATGAAGAGATGAACATGCTTGAGCTTGATTTCTTGTTCGGAATCGGGTTTCAGTTAAACGTCACCGTTTCTACTTTCAATAACTATTGCTCTTTCCTACAGAGAGAGATGGTGATGTTAATGAAGATGAATTCTCTGTTTCTTGAACCTCCTCTGTCATTCAGAAGCTCTTTTAAGACCAAACATGTGATGAATCCACTCGAGGAAGATTCTTTACCCATTCATCACAACAAGAAGCAACTCGCTGCTGCTTGATTATATGTATATATGCTGTATGCATGTAGCAGCTACATTGCCATTCGTGTCTTTAAAGACCACTTATCTAATCAATCTTATGGTTTCTATTTTTTGACCTAAAATCTATCATTTTCTTCTGAAAACAAAAAGTTGCACAGACCGTATTTTCTCTAAAATTTAGAGCCATTGAGCCAGGCTAGATTTTAAACAAATAACATATCCATATTTTTTTAGAAAAAAAAAACTATCGTTAAACCGATCGATACGATTTTCTAACCAGTCGATCGAACTAAATCTAAAATATATTGTATATTCTTTTTTGTCTTCGAAATCTAAACGCGTTTACAGACATACAAAAACACTATAACAGATCACACATTTAGAGACACATGCAAAGACATTATAAGATATGTCGAGCACATAATCCATATATGAAGGCGTAAAGCATACAAGACAAAGGAAGTTACATTTTAAAAGGGTACCAAACCTAATAACCTTGATATTACAAACACTTATACCACTCCCAGAACCTTTTAAGTTCGGAGAAATTACATGTTCATCATCATGGATGAGACTTACTACCGTGGCTCAATGCGGCAACTGCACCATTGTAACCACCACCACCGCCACCTCCACCAGACCGACCATTTCCGCTTCCGTAACCATACCCGCCACCACGTGCTCCGCCACCTCCAGAGCCATATCCGTATCCGCTACCTGATCCGGATCCGGTTCCATACCCGTATCCGGATCCTCTTCCCCACCCCGTAGGCGATCTACCAGAACCCGCCCCGTAACCCCATCCTGATCCCGGAGCAGATCCCCAACCCCAGTTGTACTCCCAATTGGGCCCACGACCCGACCCACTTTCGCCTTGGTAGTTTTGGCCTGGTTGCATGTTACCTTTCGACCATGCGAATGGACGAGAAACCGAAGTCTTCACAGTGATTAAAAAGAACAAAACCAGCAAGAGCCCTCTGATCATTTTCTGTTTTTGTTTTTAAGTTTTTTTTAAATATAGATTTTTCTTCTAAATCTGTTTTGCTATGAAGTTATTGTAAGAGCTTCTCCCACCCGTTATATAGGCAACAACATGAAGCATCATTGAAATGCAACGGTCCGTGACTAGTGGGTTTAGTGTGAAATGGGCCAGACGACCCACCCTTTTCTGAAATCCAAGCCAAACAAGTTTGAGGAAAAAGGTAAAAGAAAAACAAACATATTGCAACTGTATCTCCTACACATGAGTGAACTATGAACTTTTTTTTTATATAATTTTTTTACTTAAGACATAGTTATCAAGTTGTCAACTGTAAACAGGCACCACCGCCCTAACAATATAATAAGAAGATCAATCATGAAGTCACTAGCTAGAACATTGTTTTACCTTTTCTTGTTTTAAATATTAGTTACCATTATTAATCATACAGTTTATCTTCCTATCCTCTACTAAAGTCGGTATTACAATATATATAGAAAAGGTCAAAAGAAATGATTAGATATTTGATATTACCGAGCTACTTGAGTTTCTTTAAAGTAGAAAATATTATCTTCGAGAAACCCTTTAAGATGCGTCTCAACGTCAATCCCACTTAGAAATTGTATGAACTACGGCTCGTGGTTATAAAATGTTCACCATCATCTTCATCATTACAAGAAAAATACATTCATAAAAAACGCATATAACATGAACTTTTCAAATAAATCAATATTTCGTCTTTATAATAAATCGCGTTACCATTTTAATTAAAGCGATTTACTAAATTCTGCAAGATATCACTCTTCTATTCTCTCTATTTTCCAAAATCAAACTTGTCTTTATACTACGAGAACATAATAAATTGGCTGTTTTGCAATTTAAGACATTAATTTAAGTTTATTCTTTTTTGTAATGACATGTAAGTTTATTCAAACACTGAGATCAATAAACTATTCAAGCTTGATCATGTATGATTTTACTATTAAAAAAATAAAATGTGATTTATTACATATGTACGAGGTCATCATCTGACCCTACACCGTATAGTCTTACATAAGCTCGGTATTTTTTGCGAATGTCTTTTTGTATGACAATATCATTTTGCAAGCATGAAAATAAAAACGTGTGTGCATAGAAGCTTAGATAGATTTCAGTAAGTAAAATTTACTTGCAGAGGCAATGAAAACATAAATGTTAATGACACGAAATTTTAACAGGCTAAATTAAATTCACTTTGTAAACCGATTCACATTCGACGTGCAACAGAAATATATATTATATGAATCTAGTAAATGGAACACATATAAATTCCTAATTTTATTTTCTCAATACTAGATGTTAAGTGATTTAAAAAGAGATTTCTAAATCAAAGAGAACAATATATTCTGTAGTTTTGCTCCAGTTTAGATCTACGGTAGTTTTATTCTTTTGTGATGTGTTGTGCTTGTTTTGAATTAACTGTATTTATCCTTTTAATGATTGTATTCATTCCACAAGGTTTACACTAATTCACAAGTTTAATAGTACTAATTTTGTAATCCCCTGCAACAATTTAGATCTGTAGCGCATACTCGAAGTATTTGACTCTAAGAAATATCTAAGAGATCCTTTCTGGAATGATGACAACTTTTAACATATTTTCAACGGTGAAGCGGTCCACACGCACAACTTCCTACGGTGGAGCAACTACCATATGCTATGTCTCTTTTACGATATGATCGAATATTCATATCTATAATACATACATATACATCTAAAAGGCGACCCCCAAAAAATATCTGAAAGCTCACTACCTAGATTCTTTATATTGCAATTTATGAATTAGAGAGAAAAAAGAATCACAGTGTTTTTGACAACATATTTCTCATTTGTTACAAAATATCTCGAAAATGGATTACGTCTATGTGATGTGAATGGATCAAATTTTCTATAGTGGAGTAAACAAGTTGGCAAATCCGGACCGATACATAGCACAGTCCAGTCCAGTTATTTTCTTTCAATATGAATATATATTTTGAGCTATGTACTGTTTAACTATTTATATATAAGCACCCTTAATTTTCCACATCATATATAACTTCATCTTGTCAATGTTATACATTATGTAGATAAAGTAAACGATATAAGTATGGCATCCACTGGCTCGCAGGACCGATTTGCATGGAACTATACATTCACATTCTTATTTATATATAGCAAAGCAAAGATTGGTATAGACTATATATAGAGCATTAATCAACGAAGGAGAAAAAAAAGATCGGGAGAGAAACCCTTTATTTTCCCCTTCAAATTCATCAAATATAAAGTATATCATTTATTTTAATTATTGTATAAGCATTTTAGTTTGAAAAAGGTGAAAAATTAGAATATACATATCTTTAAGAGAAATTTAAATTTTACAATTATTTGTTAACAAATACACATGAAAATTTGTCTAAAGATATATAATGGTCATGTTATGTACTTTAAGTCTTTAACCTCTCGTTGCGATATCGATTACAATGGAGAAAAACGACAGTAGTTACATCAAATAATAAAGCAAAATGGCGAAGATGAAACTGTTTGGTTGGCGTAGTTGAGCAAAGAAGTTACATATTAAGGATATCGCTGAAAATATTGGTGTCTATGAGAGATGTTTTATTGTTATGGATACCATTGATACTCAATCATTTCCAGCGACTGTTTTTTGTTTTCCTTGGAACTACTTAACTCTCTGCCATAACTTTTCTTTTTCTTTCTGGCTCTTATAGCTGCCACAGCGATTCGCTAACAAACAAGACTATACATGAATATTTTAAAATTGTCAGTATTAAATTTTCATAGTAGTATTTAAATTACTTTAGATTCACCCTATATCAACATTACAGAAAACTAGTATTTAAACATATATACTCTATCATTTTATTTAACTTTTTCATTATAAAATATAAAATTTGTTAAATAAAAACATATAATTTCCAGTTTAAAGTTTGGATTTGGTCCATAGGTTCAACTAGTGTCTCGGTGTAACAGATTAACAACATTCTGTGACCCTTAACTTGTGCCACATGCTGGACCCTCACCGGTCACTACTATACCCACCCACTTCCTCTATTATTACACATCAATAGCAATATACGTATATCATATATATATATGCTGTATGCATATGTATTTTTACTACGTGTTCCATACAAAGGCGTTTGCAACTGGGTACTGCCAGTATAACAAACCACACAACTTTTTTTTGTCAACATGTTATCTTCTTATACTAAAGAGAACATTAACGAAACTGGGTACACCACTATGAAGCATAAGAATCTAAAACAAAGGCACAAATCATAAGTACATCGAGGTGAAGGGGGTAATGCGTCAACGTGAGAATTATACTGCCGCACGAGTCGCGCTGCTTAGGTCTAATGGCCTTTGCTTGCTCTAAAGTTTTGCTTGGAACAGCTTCTGATATTTTACAGCTTAGAATATTCTTCTCTAGTTATCTTTCCACCTAAACCATAATGTTGATGGTTAATGACATGTTATACAGTTGTACCCTTCGATTTGGTTTTGAGCATTCTGTCTTCAAAATGAATAATCTAAAATATTATAATAAAATAAAATGAAGAGAAAATCGCACGGATAATTAATTGGTATGTGGTCGAGTAGTTTCACTTAAGGAAGAGTTATCCAGTTGGTTAAGATTTGGATCGGACTAATCAACTATACTATTTTCTGTAAATTAGTTGAGTTTCCGTCCAAACGTTTCCAATTAAAGGAAAAAAACCCCACGGCCTAACGCAATAAGGAATAAAGCACAAGTTTACAAATGATCTTGCAATTTGAACCCAAATGAAGAAGCATCGATAATCGAATAATCATTGGTTCCTCATTTGAATTTATGTCACATGTGAGGTGTTTTTTTCTTATTTTTAAATTTGTTGATTAGTGTTTTTGTCAGTTGAGGGAGCGGCCCTTACTCGTTATTGTTTTGATTTGAATATCTATGTAAAGTTTGATATCTTCAAAACATTCATGAAATTCACTGCTTTAAAAACACGTATCGTATTGAGGATTTAAACTTCTTTTTTTTTTTTAAATTACAAAACGAAATTTCTAAAACTCCAACAACCTTCTAATTTTCGCAAAAATAAAAACGTTCTGTTCTTTGTGGCACTTTAATAATTTTCATAAATATTACTATTTATCTTCAACTATAAGATATTCTACAAACAATAGATATATATACCTTCTTTGATTAAACTTGATGGCTCTAATACAAAAAGTTATTGGAAAACAATAAGAGATTACTCAGTGGCGGCAACATAATAATATGGTTCGATTCTGCCAGCCAATTTCTTCAAATAAAAATCAGAAGAGGGAGCTGCAAATCCTCATTGTAATCTCCACATTCCCCAAAACTTTAAAAATCAATAACTGGAAAACGAGTTTGAAATCTTTATTGTGGAAAAAAGAGATCGCTCAGTTCAGCGGGATTATCGACACGCAAAACTTTCCATGAAAACAAGAAAAATCCTGCATTCCGGTCTGTTGAGCTTGAATATTACGAAGTCATCACCACGATAACTCTCTTTCTTTAGAATTAGACAAAACCAATAAATGTAATTACAAAATCGAAGAAAAACCTATGTGAATGCTTGAGGAAAGTGAGCGTTGAGATTCATATTTATACGATTATTGGCTAGGGCTTCTCCGGAGTACCTAATACTCCGTAGCCTCGGGTTTCGGAATGACCCGTTTGATTAGTACTTAATTAGGCCCATGCATATAAAACTAGGCCTTCTTAGCTAGAAAATTGTTGACAAACCCACCAAACATTTAATTTAATTTAATTTCAACCCAGCCCACTTTTGTTTTTCATTCTCATTGACCTATGTATTTTCTAAATGCCTCTACACATTATAAATCCATCAACTAAAATAGCAATAGATAGCTAGTGGTAGTGGCCTGTGCTAGTGGCCTGTGCTAGTGTAGTTGCTGCATAATTCACATTCTTTTTTAATAGTGCATGTTCTTTTTTTTTTTTCTCTGTTGGTAAAGAAAATTTAATTATGCTAAGCGTGGCATTAGAATAGTGTGTTTGTTTACTCTTGCCCAAAAAAAACTATCATAGAAGCCATTTTATTAGTGAAGAAAAAAGGTATATATATATATAATAGCAGTGATTAAAAAAAAAAAAACAAGCTGACAAACAACAAAATAGTAGCAAGATAATGCATGAATTATCCATTAATTTTTTTTCTCCAAATCTCAGGAGAAAAAAAAATGAAAAGTATCCTGCCACCACAAGTTTGTTTTCCGAAAACATTTAAAGCCTACAACAAAAAAAAAACAAGTGTAAAATAAACAAATATAACGACCAGTAAAAGGTCGCCACGTACAAGAAAACCTTTGTGAAACACGCAGTTCACAGTAGAGTGGGTCTCTCTCTCTCTCTCTCTCGGCCTCGATTTCTAATTTCTCACTTTGTACGACCAGCAGGCAAGTCTTTAACTGGATCTATCTGATTCTGGGTGGTTTGGTGAAGATTCTGGAAACGAGACGATGTCATGTTTTGGTAGGATTTTGTCGGTTTCGTACAACCCACCGGATCCGTACAGTTGGCGTGTTTCCGGGTACAAGAAGCTGTCTCCACCAGGGCGAAACCGGAGATGGCGATTGTCGGCGTTGGACCCTGAATCTTCCTCCCTCGACTCGGATTCGGCCGATAAATTCGCTGCCGGGTAAATTCGAATTAGTAAATCTACTCTATAATTGCGATATTATAATAACGAAAACTCTTTGAGATTTGTTTGGTCTCTTGTCGTTTGTGTTAATAAATTACGGAACAACAAATATTATTGTTTGGTGTGCAGCTTTTGTATCATAGAAGGGCCTGAAACAGTACAGGACTTTGCCAAAATGCAATTACAAGAGATCCAAGATAACATTCGAAGCCGTCGAAACAAGATCTTCTTGCACATGGAAGAGGTTGGTTCTTCCACCTTCTTTTCTTTTCTTTTTTTAATTACTTTGCTAGTTTCTAAAAACTGTCTTCTCCTAACGGATTAGGTGCGGAGGCTGAGAATACAACAACGGATTAAAAACACGGAACTCGGCATCGTTAACGATGAGCAAGAGCACGATTTACCTAATTTCCCATCCTTTATCCCTTTTTTACCTCCATTGGTGAGAGCAAAACAAAAGTTAAAAGAAAAGAATTTGGAATCCTTTTTTGTTTGTTTGTTTGTAACAATATATATACATTTCATTGTTGCCAGACTGCTGCCAATTTGAAAATCTATTACGCAACTTGTTTTTCACTCATTGCCGGGATTATCCTTTTCGGCGGCCTACTAGCTCCTACCGTAAGTGCTTTGCTTACACTAGATCCTAATAAAACTCTAACTTCTCTCTAATGTTGTTTTCATTTTTGTAACCCTCCCCAGCTAGAGCTGAAGCTAGGCATAGGTGGCACATCATATGCAGATTTCATTCAAAGCCTTCATCTACCTATGCAACTGAGGTTTACTACCTTTTTTTTTCTTTTTTTCCTTTTTTCTTTTTTTCTTTTTTTTTTTTCTAATCTCGTTTGATATCTATCTATGCATTTACGTCACGGTGCTTACTCACCTGAATGACAGTCAAGTAGACCCAATCGTAGCGTCGTTTTCTGGAGGAGCTGTTGGTGTCATTTCAGCGTTGATGGTAGTTGAGGTCAACAACGTGAAGCAGCAAGAGCACAAGAGATGCAAATATTGTCTAGGAACTGGTATTATCATTTCCTCTGCGTTTTCCTTGCTTTCTAAAATAAATTATTCTGGTTTTAATAATGGTATAATAACACAGGGTATCTAGCATGTGCTCGTTGCTCTAGCACAGGCGCTCTTGTTTTAACTCAACCGCTCTCAACTATTGCTGGAGGGAATCATTCTCTGTCACCACCCACAACTGAAAGATGTTCAAACTGTTCAGGTGCCGGAAAGGTAAAGCCACGAAAAACCATTACCTCAAACCCGAAACCTAACATGTAAGATGCTAAGTTGTCTGTGTTTGTTCTTCAGGTGATGTGCCCGACATGTCTCTGCACAGGAATGGCTATGGCTAGCGAGCACGACCCTCGGATCGATCCCTTCGATTGAATCTGCAACACATTCCACTTCCCCACAATTTTCTTTCTGTCTGTGTAACTTATTAATGATATGTAATGATGAATGATTAGAACTGCATCCTTTGATCTGTATATATATACACGCACAAATGAAGTTATTATAAAATGTTAAGAGTTGTATTCTCATAGCGATACTGCATCAGATAAACAAAGAGAAACCTTGGAACGGGCAGGTGGTACGTCTTGTAACATAAAACGGCATGTAATGTTTTTAAGGAAATAAGTTTGTTTCCTGTTAACATGTTTTTCCCCCTTCATGTTCACATTTTGTTTGTTTGTTTGTTTCTGAGTTCTGGATGTTTTCAGTTCCATAACAATGAGAAAAAAGGATGTGTGTCGCTCAAGCTTCCCAGCCACGCACGAGGGACTTGGTTAACACAGAGAGTGAAAACTCTGATACAAAGGTTGCAAGAATGCGAGTGGCACATTGAACTTGATGTTGGGAAAGGCATGAGTCATGTATTTCTGTCTGTGTTCTCTACCATTGTATGTTCTGAACCCACCCGGAACAATTAACTGTCACGTATATGTCTGGAAAAATCACCACTCTTTTTTTTTCAGCGGAATCCTCACGTATTCGCATTAAAAAGGGAGCTTCAAAACCAAACTCTTTGAGTAACATGGCAGAACAGAAACCAGAGCTTTTTGTCTGAGATACACAAATTAAATTGGTTGATATGCAAANAAAAAAAAAAAAAAAAAAAAAAAAAAAAAAAAAAGTTAATGAGACTTATCTTCGGGCACTGTGAAATTTTAATATCTAAATAGCTATTTTTCCGTAAAACTTCAAAACATAACGACACATATATAGAAGATTAGTTGATATATAAATAAAGCTTTTATAATGAACAAAGGATTCTTATTCCTTGTAAAAGCGAAAGAGTACACAAGCCTCAAGTCCACCAAAATTACATTACCAGAAAAAGTGCAACGTTATATGTATATACACATATATACACGTTTTAAAAAAAAAGTAATTTCTTAGAGTGGTTGACTAAGTTTGGTAGTTATTAGATTACAAAGGAGGAGGGAGGAGCCAGCTGGATCCTTGGATATAGCCAAGGGAGATGAAATAGTTAGCTTCTACGTTGTCAATGTCTTGTGTATACTTAACTCTCTTCTCCTTGTGCGATCCTGGTCCTGAGCACTTATACTCTCCATAGAACACCGTCCTACTCATCAATCCGTGCAAATTTACATATAAATATATTTGTTGTAAGAACGTTTTGTTATTGAAATATATATACAGAATGGTTTTGATTACATACTTGTCACGCTCGGTTTCGGGATTTTCATGCCACCCGGACGGGTTTACGACACTTGACATGTCGGTGTATGCGTAAACAACCTTGGGGTGGCTCATCCATGCTCGACCCAAGTAGATCCCCGTTCCAGTCCCTGTAACCTTGCAGTGCACGAATGAGTACCCGCTTTTCTCTTCCGCGCTTTTTCCCGCATGAGCTGTGATCACTCTGAGTCCATCTCCCACAACGTTTAGTTGTGTACGCTTTTCATTAACGCAGAAGGATTAGTTAGAAATCATCTTGAAAACATGTATAAAACTAAAAGATTAGGTTTTGTGTATGTACGTACGAGGTATAAAGAGCGTCCGCTTCCAAAGATAAAATCAAAGGTCCCTTCGATGTAGCAGTCTTTGAAGAAATGGTTTCCGGTGTCATCGCAAATCGTGTCTTGATAACCGTAGAATTTACAGTTATAGAAAGCTGCTTTGTTGCCAGAGATTCTCATAGATAAGGCTTGTGCTCCTCTCCTTTTCCCATCCGGCATCGGAGCAGAATTCTACCAATTTTAAATGTTACGTAGGCATCCCACTTTAAAAGAAATAAAATATCTAATAATGATTATATTAAATAATAACTTATATCCAAATTAACCTCAATAGGTGATTTATAAAAGAAAATTGACAATGATGAATCTAGGGTTTATTATATAACCTATCTGAATTCATATCAATAGGTTGTAGGTTTTAAGATGAAAATATACCTTGACAATGATGTTGACGGCCATGAAATAGTCGGACAAGACAATGAGAGTTGCGCTATCGACTGTCCCGTATTGAGCTGCCGTACCATCGAATGTCAACACGGGCATTGCATTTGGATTACCGTACAATGTGATGAAGGGCTTGTTTCTATCGATCGTGACCTTCTCTTTGTATACACCGCGACCTAACTTGATGATCACGCGCTTGGTATTCCCTGCAGGTACACTATTTATCGCCTCGGTTAATGTCTTGAAATGGCCTCTTCCATTTTGTTTCACCTGCATTCGTAGATATACCAAAATGATTCTCGTGAATATAACCCAATTCGATGATTATCATGCAATATGTTTTTTGGGGGAGGGGGGGGTGGCTAGATACAAAATTATAGTTGACTTTGGCTTTGACCGATTTAGGTACAAATTTGTGAACACTACTATTTGAATGTATTGATTTGAATATTGTTATGCCTTAATGACACGCGGCGTAGCCTCAGCGTTCAATAGAGCTGGATCTAACGTGTCTTTTCTACTAGCCAACGAAGGGACGTTGGTGTTGAACCACTGCTCGATTTGGTGTTTGTTCTGCGGAATTGGTGATGCATCGTTACCAAAAACCACGGGCGATGTAATCACAACGAGCAGGATTATTACTATTAGGGACACATAATTGAATCCCATTTTTTCCTACTTTTTCTAAAATAAAAATAAATAACTTTTGTTCTTTTCTGATGGTATATGTATAGCATCGCCGAAAGCTAAGAACACTCGATGCCATTCATTTTTTCCCCCTAAATTGGTTTCTGTTTCCTGCAGCTCTTTATCCGTTTTTATCCCTACATAGATTCTCTATATATATATACCTTTTTAAGTTCTTCAACTTAAACTAAATTAGTTAAAGTGTAAACCAGTTACTTTTGTTTTTGGAACAAATGATTAGCTAATAAGTACTAACCAAACATAATGGAAGATATCCCAAATACCCTATTTGTTTGGACTTTAAAATTTTTAAAATTTTATAAACAAGCTTATTTATATTGATTAACTGGTGGATTCACACAACACAAAATTTATGTGAAGACACAAACTATAAGTCCTACCCAAATGGTATTTATGTAAACATTTATAATTTTGTATTGACGATAAAAGTACACATGTCTAAAGGTTTTGTAAAGCTTTTAGTGATTTTTGTTGTACGAATTTTTGGTATATTATTTGCAAGTGTAAATAAGGGTATTGTGAACTTTATTTTGTGAACATTAAATTTAACATTATTTAAGAAATGATAGTACAGACTACAGAGTACAAATAGGCTGTAGACGACAAAAAAGGAATAATAGGTTGTGTTATGATTTAATAATGAATAAACATAAATAAATATTAATTGTGTGTGGGAGATCAAAGGGAGAAATTTTACTAATGTGTTATTTTTTTCGGGCTGACGATCTATTTCCCCCTGAGAAGTATCATATAGCACCATATCT
>OVBI01000230.1:0-108922 GCA_900406495.1 Sisymbrium altissimum | reverse complement strand
TAATTAATGATCATTTGATCTTTTTATATTGGATTTTTGAACAATGTTTTATACAAAAAAATGAAGTAGACTTTCAATAGTTTTAGAAACTTTGTTCATTTTGAAAAAACAAATTATACCATATGAACAAAGTTTTAGATTTTTTTATTATATGTATGATATAATGATTCATTTTTTAAAAAGAAAATATAAAAATAAAATAATGGAGAAAGAGTTTATATAAGGAAATAGTAGGAGAGATTTTTGGTTTAGATTCCTAATTAATTATAGAGATGATTGGTTTAATATAAGAATATTTAATTTTTTGAACCAAATTATAAGTGGCATATTTTGTAATTATTCTAGTAAATCAAGCCTATTTTTAAAATGACTCTAAAAATCATTCTGGTGATGACACATCATGATGGCATATATGTTAATAACACATGAATATAATGTTATTTTTAAAAATGGATCCTCAAATAATATATAGGGGATAATTAGGAGCGGAGAAAACCATGGGTATATTAGTCAATATAAAATATTCAAAATAAAATTCCATAGCTAATAACGACATATATATCCAAAACAATTGTCATTTTAGATCTTTTATTTTTGTTTCATAAAAGCACAAAATATATTGACAAAAAAAAAAGCAAAAATATATTTTGTCTTTCTATTGTAAAACATTTGAAAAAAAAATCAGTTCTAACTTTATTGATATCATATATTACTATATATCAGTTAGAGAAATAAATTTACTCACTATATTGACAAATAGTAAAGTAGAATACTTATTGGGCTGAGTTTTATCAAAAGTCCACACAAATCTATCCCTACCAAATTCAAAAAGAGAAAACATGGTTTAGGAAGTTTAACACATTTAATGCAACAATGTGTACATCACTCTCTGGATCTCCAGATATTTTCGGTGAAAGAACGGGTCTCTTTTGTGGTGGTGTGGAGTCGCTATCCATTCTGCAAAAGTTTTAGGCTAAATCGGTTTAATTGAGGCTCAAAACTTTGCTTTTGTCCGGAATCTCCAATTTAGATTGGGCCAAGTTACATATTCCTTATGCATCTTTCCGGGTTTTATGCATCTTTCCAGGTCTGAAAATAAATTTGTAGTTGTTTGAGCTGTTTGGTAGGTTAACTATGTTTAGAACTTCAGAAAATTGTAGGAACATATGATTTTCTACTGGGCTATTTCTATAGTTCGCAGCAACTTATAATTATTTTCTCTCTAATTCCTCTAATTAGTCCATCGCAATCAGCGTTTTAGAGTTGTTCTTTGTGGTTTGCTTATAGTCTAATTTATTAATTTTTTTTAGCAATTTGTTACATTTGTTTTTGTTCTCTTTGTGTTTAGTTGTTTTTTTTCCCTCTACTACTTGTATTCTCTATAATGTCTTATCAAAAACTAAAAACTGGTAATAAATTTTAATATGTTTACCAACAAAAAAACATAGCATTAATGATGGGAAAAATGTGACACTAAGAATTTTTTATGGAAAATGATGAAAGCTCTCATTGGTAATACATTAGAGTAAAAAAAAAAATGAAAAAAGAAAATAAGGTGAAAAAGAGAGAAAAGAAAAATGAAAAAAATAGAGGAAAACATAGATAAATAAAAAATAGAAATAATCATATTTATAGTTTTATGCGTTACTCTCGTTTACTTTTCCTCAGAGAAGAAGAAATTTTTTGCTTTAAAACAACAAAAGACAAAACAGCTGTGCCACAATGAGTGGAAATTTTGTTTTTCATTTTTTCATCTGATTGATTAGATTTAGGATCCGAATGGTGAAAGCGGATCAAGCGGATTAAGTGGATTAAAAATGGATCTAATGGTTCTAGCGGTATAAAGTACGGATTAAGCGGTTTAAAATATTTATATAATTATATTAATTTTAAAATTATATATTACTTTAATTTTAACATATTTATGATTTAATATAAATTTATTATTTAGTACCACCATAATAATATTATTTACTGATTTGTGTATAAAATATTAATATATACAAATTAAAATTTTAAATATATATAATAGAATATATTGAATAATTTTTCAAAAAATGTAATTATTTTTTTTTGGTAAATTAGTATACTTGTGATGATTTAAAATTTTAATTATAAAAGATTAATAAAGGAATAAAAGTAAAAACAATGCATCATAAAAATATCGGATCTAAATAGTAGAAACAGATACAAAAGAATAAAATATATGTTTGAATGGTGAAAATGGAAAAAAATGGTATAAGATACTGTACACATTTATTATAATTTTTCAATTACTATTTTATAATTAAAATATTTAAAATAATTAATTTAAGAAAATGATTTATTAATGTAAGATATATATAAATATGTATAATTATATTTAAATAATATATTAAAAAATTTCGGGTAATTTTATCTGTCCAAAATGGATAATTCAAATAATATAAAATATTATATATAAATAAAAGTTTAAATAATTGATCAGGTTTGTTAATATTAAAAACTTTAAATAAACTAGATGAATTATCATTCTAAACAAAAATGTTTATAATTTTGTTATTAATGTTACAGTAATAATATTTGATAGGTAATAAAAAAAAAACTGAAAACCATTTTGCTCCACATGTAACACTAGTATTTTGTTGTGTTTTTACTATTCACAATAAAACTCCAAAACTCTTTACAAATTTGAACCACTAGTGGTTCATTTATTTTTTATTATTTAAAAAATGAAACACATTTTAGTGTAATAGAAAGTAATGAATGGCAAATAAATTTGTGGTTTAAGCGTAAGGTGGGAGAACCACCTTTTTTCTACTCCCCATTCATACCCTTAGAGGGAAGTAGAGTAATTATAATGTTTTACTCCAACTTTTACTTTAAAAAAGTTAAAAAAATTATCCAGTCATATCCAAAATTTTACACCTCAGAATATCTTTACTGATAATCTCTAATATAAGGTTTACCTATTAAAATATTGAAAAAAACGAAAAAGGATAAAAGAGAAACCAAAGATATTTCTGGTTAAAAGACTATGAGAAACCGTCTTTAGCACATATCTCTAGATCACTTGTTCAATTTCTTTTTGAAATTAAAATTTAGTTATATAAATAATTAAAATTAAAAATATTAATATTTTTGTGTATAGATACTCATATTAAAACTCAAATCGATGGAAATGCTCTTAGCCCGTGGAAGATCTGAGTTCTAGCCAAACATCAGGTAATTTTTTTCTTCTAAAACACCACCTTATAGTCAAAAAGGAACATGTATGTGTTAGAGATGATGCATGAGAATAATTACAACGCGTCGTTAAAATACCAAGGAAATTGTATTCTTTAGGCGCGCGGTTGAGATAACACAACATATTTGTTTGTGTTTAAGTACAGAAAATATTTTAAACTGTTATGTTTGTTGAAGCCTACTAGCTTTGTATTGTAGTAATAGTAAGAAAAACAAACACTTTGCACTTGAAACAAAACAAAAATTAACTTTCTGTATCATAATTCGTAACTATTAATTGAATCCAATTTACTATCAGAAATATATCGATTCAATGTCCAGCGAAGACAAACGAACAAAACTGTATCAATTTTTAATTTGAAACCACTAGTTAATTTAGCTAAACGAATTTGAATAATTTCGATAACTAGATAAGCATACCGAAGTATAAAACATATTATAGCAAACACTTACGGATACAAATTGTTGTATAAATAGGATAATAAAAATGGTGGAATTTGACAATTCTTATAAAATTTCACTATTTGAGATGAAGAATGACGGAAAAAGATTCCACTAATTCTGCTGAAAGAAATATTTCACTTGTTAACAAAATCTGAGAATTTTACTTGTTTACTACTAGAGAACAAGTGGAACAAGTTAGTCCTCCACCTCTATTCTACTCACCACTACTCGATTAATCTTTATTCCACTAATTCTTCCAATTACAACCATTTGCCACCTTCATTGTCTACGGTTTTGAGACAGAAACGGAACCGCCGCAAAGTTTAGATATCCATCGTGACCTGGTTGACCTTGATCCGTCATTTTCCAGTCAACTGGAGCCATCATATTTGGAAATGCCGGAGCATTCATCTGTAACGTCGGATCACCACCTATCGCACATATCCTTGTCCACAAATTCTCTCTTAAATCACTCAAGCCCTTCATGTACGCTTCCATCTCTTCCTCCGGCACGCTTTCCACCGCCCTTTCCCACCACATCCGACCATTTTCGTCCACTCCTCCGGTTGTCACATCATTGCCAGAATGTGACCTTAGCATCACCGGAGTCTTACGCAAGAACTTTTCGATTAGTGTGTCCACGTTACCAAACGCGTAGATCCTTTCGCAACGTGAAAACGTTATGATACCAATCTGTGCGCCGCAGAGGACGCTTAACTCGGCCGCTTTTTTGAAAAGCCCGGTTCGGCGTTTCGAAAACGTCACTTGTCTTCTGTTCTCTTCTTTGATCTCCTTGATCTCTATCTTCTGTCGACCTTTGGTGGTTTTAGGGTTTTGTAGGTTCGTCTCTTTCTGTTGCTTGACCTGAATATTAGATTTTTGCAGGGGCTTTTGTCTTGTGAATGGCAAGCAAGTGGTCGATGAGGCTTCTCCGTCCTCCATATTGGCGACAAGAATGGAGATGACAATGAGATGACAATAGTTCTTTGAGGAAAAAATAACCCGATTTATGCTTATATATATATAGTTTTAAGTAAATAAGAATTGTTGCTTCTTCATAATATATGCTATTTGAGGTAGTAATTGCACGTCTCAATAATTTAACTTGTTTATGGGATGATTCCATAAAAACCAAAGTTAGCTATTTCTTTAATCTAAGTTTCGTAATAAAGTTTGCAGATTCACGAGATATACTTGCCGCATTCTATTTTGCTAATTACTTGTTTGTTAAAAAAATTAACGATGATGCTATCATCAATCAAATATATGCATATCAACATTTATTACAATGGGGTTCATCCACAAATCTCAATTCTTTCGGCTTTAATTACTTTCTCGCTCAGTATATCAATTAATATTTAATTCACCACTCAACAATAAAGTTTAATACACATATATTGATATTGCTGAAAAAGATTCAAAGCAAGGTTGATAGATTAATTTTAAATTTGAAAAATGATTAGTGGAGAAAACCGTGGGTCAATTAGTCAGTATTAAAGACTACTTCTGGTTTCACAAATAAATGCCATAGCTAACAACGGCATACCCCTATAGCTACGTTAACAACTCGTATTACACTATAATTAAAGTATATGATTGTATAACTACGTGGTTCTAGTTAAATGCGTTATATCATAATGGTCGATTCTGTATAGAACTTTTTTTGAAAAATTGTTTGTTGAACGATGAAGAATTGTTTAAATGGATATAGAGTCATACATAATATGCATTAAACAATTATTTATGGGAAAACATAAATCTTGTTAATGTTTTTAAAAAATATAAATCTTGTTTGTAGAAGAAAACATCAATCCTGTAAGAAAGAGCCAATTTCCCTTCTGCATGTCTCCTATGCCCAAGTTGGGAAAAAAAAACATGTCTTAGAATCTGACGGCAGAAACAAAATGTCTTAGATTTATAAAAAATGTAATTTTACGTTGTAGATGTACTGTATATAATTTTGTTTCGTTCATGTTGAAAATATTTTGTTACCTTTTTTTGCTAAAGGTCATTTTGTCACCTTAGAACATTTACGAAAAGAATTTTAGAAAAAACAATTGTGAACAAAGATTAAACATGATAAAAAAAAATATTTTACAAAAGGAAAAAACTCGTAGAATTTTAGTTAGAAATCTATGTAAAGTTTCAGGTCGTTGATTTGATCATATATCTGATATGCTTGGCCACAATATTAGGTCAAAATTACATAGAACATGATGCATTAAATTGGGTAAATATAAATCACCGTCATTAAACTCAAATTGATTGTGACGAGAAAGAGCTTAAATATACGATTTAATGTAAGATATGATGACTAAAGATAAGATCGAATTTAAAATTTTAACAATTCGATTCATAACTCATCTAAATACAGACCATTCACTATTACAGTGGCCAACTTGTAAATATTTTAAAATTTACAACGAACCTATTTCAAATGAATTAAAATCCGTAAATTAGTTAATGTCCACTTGGCCCAATTGCATGTCGTCGTAGGACCACGCGTGGTGATTTTGCATATAAAGAGTATGCTTCGAAGCAAAAAATGTAAAACCACCTTCAACAATTGAGAGAGTATTTGTACTTTGAACCCAAAACTTTTGAAAACTTATATTCACACCCTTTTTTAAAAAAAAAACAGAGTAAAATGTGCGGAGGAGCAGTAATTTCCGATTACATAGCGCCGTCGCGATCCGGCAGAGTGACAACCGACCAGTTGTGGTCTGATCAGGTGAAGAACGTGAGAGCTGGTAAGTCTTCCTGGAGACGCGACGACGTCCTTCACTTGACACTCGAGCTCGACGATTTCGAGGGTGACTTTCAGAACTTTGAAGAATTCGAGGCAGAGAACGATGAAGTCGGCAGCTTCTCTACGTCCAAGCCGTCGCTCTTCTCCTCCACTAGCAAACCTTCCGGTGAGTTACTACTTACTCAGATTCGATACGTTCGTTCTTTAAGAATTAGTGTTTTCTTGGTTTTTGTTCATCGATTGTTTTCTATGTCTCAATGGTTAGGTTCAAATAAGACTATAGATGGGAAGAAGAAGAAGAGTAGTCAGTACAGAGGAATAAGGAAACGTCCGTGGGGAAGATGGGCGGCTGAGATTCGTGACCCAATCAAAGGAGTTCGAGTTTGGCTCGGGACGTTCAACACTGCAGAAGATGCTGCAAGAGCTTATGACCTTGAGGCTAAGAGAATCCGAGGAGCTAAAGCTAAGCTCAACTTCCCTAACGAATCTCCAAAACCATCCTCTCGAAAGCGTAAAGCTTCTTCACCACAACCACCTCAGGTTAAGAGAAGAGAAGACAAGCACCAGGTTGCTGATGATCTTGGTGGATTGGCAGTGGCTAGCTCAGTGCCTAGTCTTGATTTCTTGGGGGAGAAGAATAATAATGTGGACACGATTCAGGTCGATACACAATGGCTCGAAGATGTTATCATGGGGGATTCGAAGAAGAAACAGAAAGGTTCTGATGATTGTGAAGCCAACGTGAATGCTCTACTTTCGGATGAGCTTCTAGCTTTTGAGAACCAGACGGAATGTTTCTTCCAGATGCCGTTTATGGAAGGGAGAAACTGTGGCTCCTCGACATCTCTGAACAATCTCTTTGATGGAGTCAATGTCATGGATCTTTGGTCCTGAAATGGTTTTACTGTACAAGTGACATGAGTCTTTGTTGTTCTATTTGTACAAATGAGTTCTTGTTCTGTTTGTGTGTACCGTTTGTCTTAAGTTCTTGACTCCTGGAACACTTTTTCTTCTGTCTTGTCAATGTTAAACTGATCCTTCTGGTGCACTAAGCTTGCTGTCCTTGTCAGTGCTCAATGGCCTTCTCATTGGTTTCATGTGAAGAAAACTTTCACGCCCTTTATAGATTAGCTTAGTTCTCAACTTCCCAATAGCTGCCAAAACATATCCAGGGAATGAGCTTCAAACTCTCTATCTTCCACGGGTGATCGGGAATTAAAAACAACGCCTGTAAACTCTCTATGTACCAACCCACCATTTGGAGGACAAGGAACTAGTGATGACGTTCGAACGAGTCAAGAGAATGGGGCCACTGAAACAACAAGTGGTTTCACTGTTTCTATTGCTGAGCAGCATCTCCAACATAAGGATTAAGGACTCTCCGGAGAGGTGTCTCTTAGCCAGGTTTGCTGAGTCTGATAAGGCTATTAGTTAGACAACTCCGCATAAAGTTCACCTTGGGACTAGTTTCTGCCAGCTGGAACAATGGTTCAGACAAGGTTAACCAACTAGTTTACTAAACGGGTTCTGATAAGAGTCAAATGGTTAACCAATATCCTGACTTTCACGAATAAAAGAAACAAGACTGAATTAACCATTATAGCCTTCTGATTTGTTATGAATATTGAACGATTCCCAAATTATATAATTGATCAGAATGTAGATAATGTTGTAAGACGAGATAAATATAGTAGAAATTTCATTCAAAACAAAAAAGTGCAAAACAGAATACTCTAAGTGTATTGTCTTGAGAGAAAGGGGCGAAAAAGAAAAACAGTTACGGTTCGATAACTCTTCAATCCCAACAGTAACAAAAAAACCATGTCTATAACCATTGTAAAGGCTTGGCCATCAACTTTATTCCCAGCTGGAAACTGGAGCAGTTGGGGGTGGCACAGCCGCATCCCATCCACCTTCTGCTGCTGGAGCAACTGGACAAAAAAAACCAAAGAACAAACAATTAAAATCAAGATCGTAAATTAAAAGATCCGGAGAAGACCAAGATAAGGTTTTTGGGTTATATCTGTCAGAACTCACCGCTGGATTCGTTCCATGAAGCAGCGGCAGGGGCAGCAGAGATTGGCTGCTGGGCTTCCCCTGGCCATGCACCATCAGGGATGGCAGCAGTGGTCCATTGGTCTCCACCAAAATCAGGAGCAGTTAGTGCAAAGTCGGTCTGAGGGGCAACTTCATCCTCATCATCTGGCTTAGCCTCCTCGGGCTCCCTGTAGAAGAACAGGTCCACCTGTGCAGCACAACATATAACGAAGTCACACACCAACCAGGAACATCGAAATGAATTCATGTAAGCCTTTGCAAGAAGGAAAAGGAGTGTCAAAAATGATATTCCTCCTCTTACCATGACATCCCACTTCTGTGAAGGGCGGATGGTTCCACGCATCTGAAGGACCATGCGGGCAAGAAGCCAGAAAAGACAACCAATGCTGTGCTTTCCTTTGTTGTTGGCGGGGATACCGATATCAACAAACCTCATAGGAGAGTCGGTATCGCAGAAAGCAATGATTGGAATGTTTCCCAAAGCACCTTCCTTGATGGGCTGCAACACACACAAGATCCAAGATAAGAAAAAACCACCAGTTGAATTAGGCGAAAAAGACTTATCACTACATTTTTTATATAGAATAAGTGTTAACCTGGTGGTCGGTACGTGGATCGGTAAGAATCAGAAGCCTTGGCTCGCTGAATGAGGTTTGCATTTGATTGGTGAAGGTACCAGGAGTGTGCCTTCCAGCAATGGCATTAGCTCCTGTGTACTGAGCGAACTTCAGGACAGCCCTCTGACCATAGGGCCTAGCTGACTGAACAATGATGTCCTGTGGGTTCTCAATAGCAACGATAACTCGAGCAGCCATCTGGAGCTTCTCCCATGTTTTGCCAAGGTTGAAGATGTAAATACCTGAGAAGGAAACAAAAAAACTTCAAAATTATGAACCAGACAACGAACATACAAGGTAGAGAGTTCAAGGGTGAATTAAATCAAACAAAAGCAACAACATTACTCAAAAATACCAAACACTAGCTCCCTATACAGACTCGGAACATCAGCCAAAGTGTTCAAACCCCAAATTGATAAAAGAAGAGAAACACAAAAAGGTTTGCCTTTTTCCAATTCATAATAAGCTTAGAATCACTCCAGCACACAAGAACACAACATAATACACAAAAAAGCAAGCCTTTTGTTGTTGTCTAGACTTAATAATAGACGAAATGACGACATAAATGTAATTTTTCTCAGAGGCTGTTTAGATCCGTACTACACTCTACTTAAAGAGATAAAACTGTCAGGAACTAAAACGACCTACACATCAAAAACCTAATCTAAAACAAAAGCTGTAAGAACAAAAAACAAAACAGATCATAAACAAACAAACCAACCATATCAACACAGAATCTCAATGCTCTAAAAAATCATCTATACACGGACATAACATATATCTATTGAAAGCATACAAAAGTGTAACATTTTTTCAAGACGAGAAAATTACCGTCGTTGCGTCTCTTGAAGACGTAACGCTCCATTTGGTAGTTGCAATTCTTGGTTCCAAGGTGAACCTCAGCAGCACACATCATCCTGATGTCAGCCTCCTTCTGGGAAAGCTGTGCCGAGCTAGCAGATCCGTTAGTCGCCATACTGTTTTCTCTCTTCTTCTTCTTCTTCTCCTCCGGAGACCTAATGATAAGAGTCTGCAGTGTACAATCACACGAGAGGCGAGGAAACTAAAAGAGCCGCGAGGGAGACGGCAATATATCAAGCAAAACCCTAGTTTGTCTAAAAGACTACTTTGCCCTCCACTTACCTCTCGTAAATATCAATAACCGTGGTAGATTATTTTGACTGCTGATCAAATCGAACTTAACCCAATAAATCCCCGGTTTAGTTTCCGGTTTGTGATTATTAAACCGAGACCTCCACAACAAGTGAAGCAAAAAGATCAATCTCTCTCACTTGATACATAATTTTCGCTTAGAACCCTAATGATTTCGATTTCTCTCCCAATCTTCACTTCGTAATCCATTGTTTGTGAATTCTCCGATTGTTTTATTGCTCTCGGATTTGCCCAACGATTCAAACGCATTTGGAATTGTTTTATGATCTTCTCCGGAACGAGCTCATAAGGTTTCAAATTTTTGATTCTCCTCGCGAAATTCTGTTTAGGGTTTCTTTCAATTTTGGGTCTTTCATTCGTTTTTGTTGTTTGTTGTTGCAGGTAACCCGAGACGGGTTGAGCTTGATCTGTGGTGAGGGAACTCAATGGGTGTGACGTTTAAGATTTCCAAGACTGGAAGAAAGTTCCGGCCGAGGATTTCTACTGAATCGGCTACTCCTGACTCTCCGGAACTGCCGAGTTCGAAAGCAATCGTTCTCTCAGGGAAATCAAAGGTAGTTTACTGATCATGTTTCTAAATTATTAGCGCTGAGTCAGCAATTTTGGTTTTTGGAAGTTAAGGAGACTTCCGTTGTGAACTTGTTATGGATCGAGAGAAAGAGTTATGTTTGATGTATGATGATGATTCAGGCCATTGTTGAAAACTATGCTGGTGATGGCTCTGGTTTTTCGCAGTCATCTTTGCTTGATATACCTCCAGGTTAGTATCTCAACTGCTTCGACAGATGATGTTTTTTNTATTTTTTTTTGCTGAACCCCAGCTATGTTAAAGTTGGGTTTTTTTTTTTTTTTTTTTTTTGTGTGTGGCAGAGCATGAAGTTTCCTTTATATTGAGCCTCTATCCGAATGGGTACTCTGTAGGAAAACCCTCTGAGGTATGTAGTATATGTAGTATATTGAGCCTCTATCCGAATGCTCTGCACTGAGAGTCTCTATATGAGTTTATGTATCTTGTGGTTTCTCGTATTTGATTTTGATTCCTTCACAATTGTTTGTTTTTTTTATAAGCAGGCTGTGCAACAGATTTCTTTTCGAGAAGCTCCAAAGGTCCTACATCCGTATGATAGAGCAGCAGAGAGTCTACTTTCGGTAAATATTTCGCATGAGGATAATTTATTTTTATTAGAAGAGTGTTGTTTTACCTGATTCGAAAATGGAATTAAAGAGTTGGTGAATGATTACAAAGTACTTGGAAAGAAATTTTTGAGTTTGTATTGTTAATGAAAGCCACTAGATCTGCATTCTAAGTTGTTGGTTAAGGTTTTTGCTTCAGAAGTTTCTGAAATCTCTATTATGGTCAGTCTGTTTTCAAGAATTTATTTTGAATTGTAACAGTTTGGGATCTTATGCTAGTGTAAATGTTATTTCGCTCTAGTAAATTTAATATATGTGAGGATGATGTTTATTTTTTTCACTCGTTCAACCCAAATTAAACATTTGACTGCACTGAACTACTTGCTCGAATTTCGTTAGATTTCGTGAAACTAAACATCAGTCCACTGAGTAGATGTTTTTATTTCTTCTGTTGCTTTATAGGCGATTGAGGCTGGCAGACTTCCTGGGGACATTTTGGAAGATATACCTTGCAAATTTGTGGATGGTGTGGTCATATGTGAGGTGAGTTATCAGCAATTATCTATTTGAATTGAGCTTAAGTCTTTCATGACCTGCCATTAAGGCAAAGTAAACTAGTAGTCCCACATGGTCGTCCCAGAAACAAACTAAGAAAAAAATTCCTAAGGCTTGAAATTAGTTGTAATTACCATGTTCCTAATTCCTGCATTGCCTTCCATAAGTGCTTCTTGGAAACAGTTCAAACTTACTCAAATATTCACGAAATTCTGTAGAAACTTTACTTGAAGAAAATTATCTTAACTAATCGAGATTAAAATAAATAAACGATTTGAGTCGTGAACGTGTTGTAAATGCATGCGAATTTGACTTCCGAACTCATTTATGCCTTTTTTCTTTTGAAGCAGATTCATTATTTGATTGTTTGTGGCTGTTCGTATTATGTTTACTATGAACTTTCGTTGGAGTAATTGAAAACAGAAGAAACATATAATAGCCTTGTTTCATTATTTCTCTAATTGACTGCTCAGGTATCAGCTTACATAACATCATGTTTTCTTTATTTTTTTGTACATACTATTTGTAGGTGCATGACTATCGGAAACATACCCCAGAGCAAGTATCTCCTGTGATAAATAAAGTGCGCCTTAAGATGTCACTCGAGAATGTGGTAAAAGATATTCCATCAATGTCAGACAACTCATGGACATATGGTGATCTCATGGTAATTACGGTTGCTCTTGGGTTAAAGGTCGAATATCTGAGTATTAAAACTATTCTGCTAATCCTTACATTACCTGTAGGAAGTGGAATCCAGAATCTTAAAAGCCATACAACCTGAACTTTGTCTGGATCCTGTACCCAGACTTGACAGGCTGAGTAAAAACCCTGTGTCCGCTAAGGTAATATCTCGTTAAAAAGACTACTTGTGCTCTATCTTCTCACTTGTTTTATAATGTCTAAAAAGGTTTTGTTTATACTTCATAGCTCGACTTGTCTCTTTCTACGTTGCGGAGAAAGAGATTGAGGCAAATGGCAGAAGTGACAGTCATGTCTCAGAACAAGATTCATGGGAAAAAGGTTTGCATTGATCGGCTTCCGGAGAGTTCAGAGCGAGGAAATATGCCGGGACATTTGTTAATGCAACAAAACCAAAACAACCAAGCTATTCAAAATCCTGGTAGTAATATGCTGGCGGGATTAAGAAATCAGACCTTGCAAGATGCGGCAACTTCCTCACTGCCTTTGGTACCACCTCAGCAACAAAGGTACCTGGGAACTGGAAACAATAGAAACATTCAGGATCAAGGATCAAATTCTGTCAGTGTCTCTGGAGCTTCTCCTGGAGGACTAGATGCGATGTTGCCTTATGGCTCTGATAGTATGAACCCCAATGCATCTTTTCATAGAAAGAGAGAGAGTCAAGAAGGGCAAATGTCTTCTATGCCTGGTTTGAATAAGCGGACTAGGGTTTCACACATGGGTCCTGATGGGGTTCCGCAGCAACAGTTAGGGCAACGCATGGATGGCCTTCATGGAACCGATACAAATTGGAAAAATGCGCTTCTACAACAAGACATGCTAGGGAGAAGTATTCAATACCCAAATGCAAATATTCAGAGGTTTTCACCACAGCAAATTGAAGGAGTTGTGAATCAGGAAGGTGGTCCCATGCAATTTCCAGCTTCACAACAGGGGGCGATGCGTTACACTTCGAAAGAGGAGCCATTTGAGACTGGTAAAATTGATGGTAATATCAGAAACAATATGCCAGGAGTGGGAAGCGATGCAAATGATTTGGATCCGCGTATACAGTCAAGGATGCCCCATAATGGATTCATCAGATCAAATTTCCCTCAAACATCCTGGAATGCTAATCCAGGCCAGCAGATTGAAAAAGACCCGAGAAAAGAAGAACAGTTCAGTAGAAGGATATCAGCTCAAAGCCCTCGTTTATCAGCAGGTGCTCCCCCACAGTCCCCACTTTCATCGAAGTCTGGTGAGTTCTCTGGTGGTTCAATGGGGACCCACTATGGAGCAGTTGCAGCAGCTCAAAAGGACAAGGCTGTTACTTCTATTCCTGCTATCGGTGCTACTCAGTCAGTGGGTTCTAGTCCTAATGATGCTATGCAGCAGAGGCAACACCAAATGGCTCCAAAACGGAGGACAAATTCTCTTCCTAAGACGCAAGTTATGACGACTGTTGGTTCTCCTGTTAGTGTCAATACAATGAGTGTACCAGTTAATGCAAGGAGCCCTTCAGTGGCAACGCAAACTTTGGGCGATCACGCAATCCTCGACAGATTCTCAAAAATTGAACGAGTTGCTGCAAGGTATGGATTTTACTAAACCCTGTTTTGTTGAGGTTATTCCCATCAAATTCTTCTGCATGCGGCTAGTGGTTTACTTTGAGCTATATAACAGCTCTAGTTGAGAAACAAGTAATTGAAATAATGTCCTTTTTATGATTTTAACACTTGATATTTCTCCTCCTGATTTTGGCTTTACACCTTTACACTGGACCATTGTCGGCATTGTCCCACTCTCCTTATCTCGTTGATTACGAATAATTATCTTTGTTGGTGCATGAACAAGTTTTTGATGCTGTATGTCATAGATTTTGTTTTTTTTGTTGGTGTTTTGTTCTATTTCTAGGTACCAACTAAACTGCAAAAAGCATAAGGTGGATGAGTACTCTCGAAGACCTCGCTCTTATGTTCACCAGTCCCTGATGGTCTGTTTTTCGAATCTGTCCAACAACGAAGACTTCAAAGACGAGGACAAAGCATTATCAAAATCTATTATTGGTGGCAGCATGAATACATGCAAGAAAAGAGTTATGAACTTTGTTCGGGTAGACCGTGTAATGCAAGGTCTGTTTTCTGTTCTAACCAGATATCTGGCGATTTGTACATTTCTCTATTTGATTGACTCTGACTCCTTCATGTTTTCAGGTACTGTTTCTTCCCTCGTCCCTAGAATAAGAACAAAGCTGGTGATGTCAGAGAAGCCCGTCGACGGGACAGTAGCATGGTATCAAGGGGACATAGATGATGATGTTTGTCCATCTGAAGATCATCTGTTAGTGTTGCCCAATACTGTAAGTTGACTTGAAATTTAAGAGTTATCAAACTCACCCTACATTGAATTTTGATCAGCCATATATCTTCAACTTGCATGCACTAACAACCAGTGTAATGTTGAGTTATATTCATCATTGTTTATTGGTTGTTGGGTCATGTTCTTGGGTTTATGTCACTGCTGTTAATACTTTGTGTAATTCTGGACAAGGTTAGTTTATGGATACGTCATCTTTGCTTCTGCTTGTTTCTCCTTCTCGTCAAATGCAATTAAAAGGGGATGGACAAAGGGTGATTAGTTATTCTCTTATATGCAACCACTTATTTTGGAAATTATGCTGACTTGTTTATTTGTCCTCACTTTGCCACAGCACATGGCCGATCTACTTGCTGCTGAATTTAAATCACTGGTATTTCTCGAATTACGAATCGATTATGTCAAGTTCCTGGTTCTAAGGGAAAGATACTTACAGATTGATTTATCTGCTCATGCAGATGTCCCGTGAAGGATATCTCATGGAAGAACATATTCAGGCCAAGCCAAATCGTGGGGATGCTGGCCCAAGCAGCAGCCAACCGAATTCTGCGGGTGGTTTTCCAAGAGGTAACTCTGCAAATGATATGCAACAGTATGGAAATGCAGCTGCTGGACAAGGGCCCGGTGAGGCATCGAAGCTGGGGAATGCTGGAAGTGCGCCTCTTAACTCGACCCAGAATATTCTTGCAAATGCAAGGATGCTTCCTCCGACAAATTCTCAAGCCATGCAAATGTCTCAAGGACTGTTGTCTGGTGTCTCCATGCCTATGCAACCACAACAGCTTGACCCACAACAACAGTCGGCGCTACTGTCATCACAGCTACAGCAGAAAAGTCAACAGTCCATGTTTACACAGCAACATCCACAAATGCAAAGAGCATCTATGATAATGCCTACAAATCCGCTATCAGCTATCAACTCAATTAGCCAGAGCTCTAGCATGCAGCCAGGTGGTCAGATGGCGAACAAGCATTCGCCTCATCAACTGCAGATGTTACAGCACCAGGCGGCAATTCAGAGAAAGATAATGATGGGGCAAGGATCAGGTGTAGGCATGGGTATGGGTATGGGTATGGGAATGGGAAGCATGGGCAACAGTATTGCTGCGCTTGGAGCTTTTAGCAACCAATTGAATATGGCAGGAAGAGGGATTGGAGGAGCCGGAATCTCATCATCGATGTCTGGTGCTGGCATCAGTAATATGGGCCAGAACCCAATGAATCATCCAGCATCAAATTTGAATGTCATAAGCCAGCAGATCCGATCTGGTGCATTACCACCACACCAGAGCGCTGCTGTATTTGCAAATCTTAGGTTGGCGAACCGAGGAGGTGTAATGGGTGCTCCCCAAGCCGGGATAAGTGGCGTGTCAGGTGCCAGGCAGATGCACCCCAGCTCAGCTGGTCTTTCCATGATGGATCAGAATACATTAAACCGAGCTAGCCTGCAGCGAGCTGCTGCTATGGGTAACATGGGCCCACCTAAGATGATGCCTGGAATGAATCTTTACATGAATCAGCAGCAACTCCAGCAGCAGCAGCAGCAACAACAACAACAACAACAACAACAACAACCCCAACAACAGTTGCAGCAGCAGCAACAGTTACAGCAGCCTATGTCTCAGCCACTTCAGCAGCTAGCTCAGTCTCAGCAGCAACAGCAACAGATACAACAACATGAGCTGCCCCAACAACCACAACAGCAGCAGCAGCAACAGTCAACAGCCTCCCCTCTTCAATCTGTGCTATCACCACCACAAGTAAGTTCGCCATCAGCTGGAATTACCCAGCAGCAGCTGCAACAGTCCAGTCCCCAGCAAATGAGCCAGAGAACTCCTATGAGTCCCCAGCAAATGAACCAAAGAACTCCAATGAGTCCCCAGCAAATGAACCAAAGAACTCCAATGAGTCCCCAGCAAATGAACCAAAGAACTCCAATGAGTCCTCAGATAAGCTCGGGTACGATGCATCCCATGAGCACAAGCAACCTTGAGGCTTGTCCAGCGAGTCCACAGCTAAGTTCTCAGACACATGGGTCTGTTGGTAGCATCACCAATTCCCCAATGGAGCTTCAAGCTCCCAAGAACAACTCGGCTGGTAATAACCCCTAATCAAGAAACCTAATGATTGGGTAATAAAAGTCATGTATCGTGAAAACATGAGTTGTGTAATTTTAACTTAGGGATGGACAAGCATAGGAAGTTTTTTAGTGTCACAGTTTTAAGTTTTGCGTGTACATTAATTAAGTTTTTGAAATTAAAATTAGATTCGTGATCCGTGCCTGTAGAGAAAGTATTGAATCCTTTGTGCTTCAGCCTATTTAGGATATTTTGTTCAAGCTAGATTTTATTTTGTTAATATTTTTGTTCTTATCATATAATTATAAGAATTAAATACGATGCATCACCACTAGGGTCTATTAAACCTTTATTTATATATATTACGTGAATTGTAAAGAAACTTAAATTAAATATGAGCAGCGCTTTCACACACGGATTGATAAGAATAATAATAATGGACAAGATTCAGTGTAAAAGGCCACTAAATAATTCTCAACTTGGTGATACAAAAACACATTTATGTATCATTTCATTCAACTTGTAATATTATTTCAACTTACTTGTAATTTTGTTTACCATATAAAGTTGTAGTAGTGGATAACATGATTTTAGTTTCTGTACATATATATTCTTTCTTTTTTTTTCTGTTTTCTCAAAAGAGAAAAGAAGGGAAGAGAAGAGAAGACTCGTAGAGTCGCAGTCGCAGGTCTAAAAGAAAACAAATGACAACTTGTTGTGTGAATGTGAGTAGCTTTTGCCTCCTGGTCCCACTTTCCCAAAAGCTTTCCAAAAAATATCCTATTCCTATAACGTTCTATATTGACTTCGCCTAACAGTGAAGAAAGATACTGCTAATCCCGATTTATAATTTTTTTAAGTTAAAACCAAATAGCTAGGCTCACTGACATCGTCTCCAAAAACCACAACTCCGAGCTAGCTTATTTGGAAAGCTCCCCCTCCCAGTTATTTGGGGCGAAGTTTTTCCGACAAAGAACTTTTGGCAGCCCAATGATGTCCAATTTTGTTTGCCTTGCGGATTCTCTCATGCATGTTCTTACGGCCTCGAAAGTTATATGAACAACTAAAACATAGTATTCGTTCAGATACAGTACGAGTATTCTACATTTATCGAATTTAAATTCTTGTATAATCCTTATTTATATGGATTTCGCAGTTTCTTTTGTGTATAGTGGTTTCACAGAAAGAACAAAAAGAAAAATAAGTGTTACGAAGAAGAAGAGATTCAGACGACCTAGAAGTTTGAACACATTGTATATAAAACAAAATTTACATAACATAATTTAGTACAACAACGACGAAAAATTATGAAGTTCCAAAAAAAAAAAAGATATGCTCTACTTCTTAGCTCTTCTATTGCCAACGCGGGAACTCGTCGATGGACCACCCACCTTTATTAAAAACACCATCTGTCAACATCCATTTCATACATAGCAAGGCTGTAACAAATCCTACAACATACATAATTATATATTTTTTTTTACAAGCCTCTAGTATCCTACAATATACATTATCATTTAAAAATGGTTTATATATATATATTCGGAGAACACAAAGAAGTATTTAAAATCGAGAGAGAGTGCAAATGAAATACCTCACCAGAACTTAGACAGCAGTAACTTCCAACGTTAATTTTGTCCCGGATATCATCACGTGATAAATCATCGCGATGCACCGAAGTACACGTGCCATTAACTGGCGCATACGGAAAAGATGAAGATGAAGATGAACAAGTTTTGAATTGATTCACATCATCCTTCATCAATTCTTCAAATAACTTTTCGAACTCTTCTACGGTTTCGTCTCCCTATTTCCCAATAATGCAAAATCACTATCACCATTAATTGCCACCATCGTATATAAATACTCCTATAGTAATGGTAACGAAGTGATAATCAAGTTTGTTACCGTAGATTGAGTTTGAGTCATTAGAGTCACCATCTCATTTATGAAATCAGCCATTCCCTACAAACGTAACAAAAATAGGGAAAAAAAATAGGTGAAATTCGATAGGATAACCAAAATCCACTCTGCAACAAATATTGGTCAATTTATGTTTTTATGTAAAGTAAAAAAAAAAAAAAGAGAGGGAAATATCTAAAAGGAGAACTTACAGTTTCGTCGTCATCACTGTCATACGCTCCGACGTCATATAACAACCTCTTGTTCGAATCCGACAAAACTGTTTAGCGAACACAATTAATTAACTAAACCGGGCCAGAACAATAAACAATCAGACCCGGTTCAAAAGAAAACACGGGTGAAATGTTACCAGAATAGGCTCGTTGAATGGATTGAAATTTCGTATTGGCTTTGTCTTTCTCGTTTTCTCCACGAAACCGATCTGGATGCCATTTCTACACACATCGAACACACAAGAGAAAAACAAATTATTCCAATGCAGAACCGGATCCCATTCAGGCACTACCATAACATATATGTAAACAAAACAAAAAAAGTTATGGGAGCAAAAACAAAACAAATAGAAGAAAAGAAAAGAAGAGAGAAAAAGATGTAAAAACCAGAACAAGGTTCTTGTAAGAAAGTCTGAGATCTCCTTGTGAACATTCGTTGTTCAAATCCATAACAGCGTACAAGTCTTCCTTCACCATTGATGATGATATTAGAATGCAAAAAAGATAAAAAGCAGAGGGGTTTGTGGGATCTTAATATGATCGTATTTCTTGGAAGAAACAAGAGAATAGATCGATATTAAAGTGTGGTATAGATGCAGTGGATTTGGAAACGTGGAAGAAGAGAAGAAGAGAAGAGAAGAGAAAAGAAAAGAAACTGAGTTTTTGAGATTTTGGGTATCGTGCTTTGTGTTTGTATAATATATAGTTTTTATCCTTTGTATATTGGTGACTAGTAACAAAGAATGATCGAGAAACTCGCCACTTGAACTACTTGTCTTTATTTATTTATCCTCGTTTTAGCCAACAACTTTTTCAAAAGTAATACTAATCATATTCTTTTTTCTGTCTTCTGATTATACGCAACCAATTTTTGCAAATGCGACATATATCTTCTTCTTTTTCTGCTTCAAGAATCATATGAACGGAATATTGTGCGAATTTGTTATTGAAAGTTACGCTGATATTTTCAAATAAAAATATACTATTTATAAAAACAACTATCATCAAGGTAAAGCTTTGGTTTTCGTTTGAAAGTGTGATCAAACTTGTACGGACAAAGTGATTAGAGATGCTAACACACATAATTAGAATGTGATGCCGTCGTGGCCCTACGTTGTACCCACCCTATTCTTCTCGCTTCAAACGTTAGTCACGATGTCATTATTGTTTTCAAATTTTTTTTTTTTCTTCATCTTCATTGTAAGGAATAGTACTTTGATCAAATTGAGCAACTTGCTTAAGTATGGCCCATGTAATTTTATTTCTTTACTCTTTTGTTCCAAAACAACATGCTATAAGTGTCAATTCACAAACGTTTTTCTTTTGTCCACCAACTTGGATCCGGTTAACCCAAATCCCGATTTAACAATTTAACCAAAGAACATCAGTTTCGGCTTTATGGTTCTCAAAAACGAGAAAGCTTTTTCGTCATTATTTTAAGGCATCCTCAATGCTTTGATCCAGTCAATTTCGACTCGGAAATCGCCTGCGCCTAACTTAGCTCCAATAAAACCACCTCCTTGTGAATTAACAGCTAGAGACATACCCACAACACGACCTGGATTCATCTCCATATCTGCATCTATCACATTCCCTTTCCATGTCGGTAAGTACCGAGCAAGAGGAACCTGAAAAAGAAAATTGTCAAACCTGGGTTGGTTGTAGTAACAAAACCCTTTTTTACACCAGTTGCCTTGTGGAAGAAGTATGCGACTTGCCTTAGCTGTATACCAGTTTCCCTTTGGAGCAAAAACAAAAGCTTGCCATGAGTTATCTTCTGCTTGTCCTGGCGAGTTTACCCAGTTCTCGGTATATATCTAAATTAAAATCGCCGATAAGTTTATGAAAGAAGCGGTTCTACTATAAACCTGTGTGTTGAGCATGAGACTCACAGTAGAGATATAGCATCTTCCATCTCCTCTGAGCCTCAGGGCTATGGAATCATACCCGTCGAGATCAATAAAGCCATCAAACTACAAAAAGGGGAAGGTGGGTTTACTTAAGCTGTGTTGAAAGCCTTAAACTCATTCAAATCTTTGGTTTTGATTGACGATGGTGATGATTAGTAAGAAAAAAAGCAGTGTGTTTACCTTCTTTGAGCGCATTCCACAGAAACCACTCCGGTTGATATTCCATTTCGAACCTTCGCTCATGTCCGTAGAGAGGTTTCCAGAGAAAACACCTGGGAGGAGTTATAAGGTGAANACCAAAAAAAAAAAAAAAAAAAAAAAACCAAGATGGGACTTGGAAACAATGGTATAAGACTCAAGAAACCACATACATTCATTTCTATGCATGTGATTTCACCAGAGGCACAATAAAGAACCTAAACGGCTTAAACCAAACAAATCGTAGATCAAGAATTTAAGAAAAAATGGTGTCGAGAATACTACTAATTAACATTTCCATGGCTCCCTATATGAGTAAGCGACGGCTTTATTTGAAAATCTATCTCATAAAAACTGCGTGTATCAGAACCAAGCAACAAAAGGTAAATGCTAAGAACACTTGACCACTGTATATACACTAACCAGTGCAATCTGATCCATTTCCTCCATCTTTAATCTCCAATGAAGCCGAAGATAATCCTATAAAGTAAACGCGATTATGAGCAGATCACATGAAGATTGCTACATACCGCAGATGTTCAGAAATCTTATTTCGTCTCAATAGTTGTTAATATGAATCAAAGTGGAATGAATGTAAAATAAAATTTTCTTAAGCAGAACATAGGTTCTGTAACATCATCATGGGCAGATGCGTGAACCTGTGTTTTAAGTACCTCCATATTCAGAATCAGAATACAGGTGCCATGTCTTCAGGTCTTCTTTTGAATTGAACTTGAATATACACTTCTCCACGGGCGGTACCCATTCTTCAAGTTCCCACGTTAGAGCTGAAGTATGTACATCGTGAAAACAAGTTAAAAAGACTAGCATAAAGGTAAGAAAACCTTGATCCCTAAAGAGATGATATCTTACAACAAAAATCCCTCTTTTTTCCGATCCAAGTCTTGAGACAAAACAAGAATATATAATGTATTCGTAACTACAAGAATCCAATAAGCTATAAGAAGTGTTAAACATTATAATTTGACTCAAACGTGACAGCAGAAGAATAACGGAAAATACCCCTCTTTGTTACATTCACCGAGGCTTGCCACAATGATCTAAACCGTGACATTCTCCTAAAGCTCCTGCCTGATCAGTCGCTTTCCCAAATGGCAATGGAGAAACCCTGTACAATAGACTAATAAGAACTCCTGCGGTGGCTGCAAGTTTTAACATTATCATGAAATCATACTCACAACCTAGAGAGCCTATAATAAAAACCACATTCCCAAAGAAAAAATGTTGTAACTCCAACGTAAATTCGAGGTTTCAAACATCATAACCGAGAGAAAAATTCTTTTATCCATAGAAGAGATGTTAGTGGATAGTTTGTAAATTAACTTAAGCTAACTAAGAGCCGACGCTAGGATCCAAGCCAAGACCTTTGTTGGATCCATCGAAGAAAATTGAGCAAAAAAACAATGCATTTCCGTAAAAAAACCTAAACTTGCGGAAGAAGACTATTTACCCATTGAGGCATTTCAGCAAACAGTTGAAAGACAATAAACTGATAAACTCAACATTGACCCACAAGACGTAACACAAAAATATAGAACCGAACAAACCAACTAAGACGTTGAAAGCCAAGAACCCAAATAAGATCATAGACACTAATCAACAAAGAGTGTGATTAAATCGAATACTAACTTTGTCATAGTCAAATGCACAAATACAATACAAATCAAAATCATCGAAGACAATGGATGAGTTGGTTTCACCTGAGTTTTCCTTTAGAGTACATACAAGCACGCACACTCCACTAACTACGCCGTCTCCGTCGCCGCTGTGTTCACAATCACTGACAACGTCGGCCACAAACGTGAAAGCACCACATCGGTCGTTGTTTCATCAGTCCTTCCTTGTACGGTGCGCGTCATTCAAATTTCATTTCTTTTTATTTTGGCCCATTACGGCCCAACACCGTCTTCTTAAATATTTTTAAAAGGAATTTTTGTTTTATCTCTCTCACAAACTCTATAAATTAATATTTAAAAATTATTAAGTTTATTTTAGTTCAAATTGAATCTGTTCAAAATATGAAACAATTTAATAATTCTATAAAATAATTTTTATTAGACAAAAATTATGTAAATATCTCATTAATAATAATTATATTAATGTAACTAAAACATTGATTTTTTTCATTTATATTCTATCTCCACTTTTATTTTTTCATTTTTAAAAAAAATTAATGGTATTTTATTTCATCGAATTACATCTAAAAAATCACATTTATTCTCTAGTATACACACATCTTACGATACACCAAAAATACCAAACAATCTAATACTTAATTAAAGTATAGATAAACATATGAAAGAAATAAAAATCAAATCTATAAAGTTTAATCAATAGATAAAATCATGAAAGCGAATGTTTTTCTTATACTGAAAAAGATATGAATCTAAAAGATAATTTATAAAAAATAACTTCATAGGTTAATAAAATAATATAGTTCTAATATTCCTGTGTAAATAACCCAATATGGGTTCACAGTCAAGTATAATTTATAACACAATGCTGTCTATTATTCTCTTTGTTTCCCTATGAATGTAGTGCCTTTTTTCATGAGTTTAGTGAACACAAGCCACATTTTCAACCTCCGTTTAAATCCAGTCGAAAATGGAACTGACGTTCGAAGATTTTGCATTATATGCCAATCAACGATTGTATGGCATAACCTAATAACAAAACAAGCTACCCATAATAATTTTTTTTAGAAAAAAAAAAACAAGCAACCCATAATATTTTCATTATAATAATTTTACTCACATTTTATCAGTTAGAATGATATTACAATATTAGTCTATTAAAACTCGGTGTAAGGGCTATTTGGCAGCTTTATTCATCCAGAGAATAGATCAGATTTCGCTTAGAACACTTTTTAATTATTGACAAAGGAACATTTTAATTACCAACCCAATTTATACATACATTATCGCAAGATGTAATGAACAAGACAGAAGTAGAAATCCCATGAAGTTTGCGGAAAGGACACACCGAGTGACTTCTCAATCATTAGCATGTCGGAAGCAATTAAGCAACTTAATTAAACTTAACAACGAAACTTCTCCTCTTGTATAACTCTATATTTTTTTAGAGAATATAATGATTAGAACTTCGTCGTACTTAAATCTGGTATAACTATTATTCTTGTCTAATTAATTACTTTCCTGTATAGATAAAGTCCTCGAGACTCTAATAATATTCCATGCGTTCCTTTCGTCACCACCACGACAATTACCAGTACTTGTATGTTGGACTGAAGGTAAGCAAGTAGTATTAACTATAAATTTATTATCTAATTCATCTGTAAACTTTAATAAATTTATTAACTAATTAATATATTTTAATATGGCAGAAACATTAAAAATGAATATGTAATATCTGCAACTAGAAAGGAGAGTAGGACCCTGAAATTGGGACCAGGTCACCAACGCGTCATGAGAGCGACCATTATTATTTCCAATTTTTTTTTTGAAATGCATAGTTTATGATTTATACGAAAATATTGAAATGGACACCATAAATATGATATGATACCGTGTCGCCGATATCTGGAGTTCGACGGTTTTTTTTTTTAAATGGTTATTTACTGATAAACGTTTTTAAAAATATGCAAAATTGTAAAATCATGAAAATGTTCATTTTGTATGAAATGGACATTCAGGATTTTGAATCATTTCAAGATTAGCTAGTTGGCAATGTTTCCGTAGTATATATATATGTCTTAGGGACTGTCCCGGATTATAAACAAAACACCATGAACATCAATGATATAAATCATTGCTAGTAATTTTTTTAAAAAATATGAACGATAAATAGATAAGGTAATTAACTGGGATCGTCATCATATTCATCAATTTTTAAAAATAAACTGTATTAATTCAAGCAATTCTAAACATCATTAAAGTCCTTTTTTATGTCATGAGACTCATGACTCATGAGAAAGATTCCGTTACAAAAATAGAAACAAAAGTTACGAAACCGCTAGAACAATATAAATAAAAGAAACAAAGGCGACATAAAAAAACGTTCCTCTGAAACCATCATATTCTTTTAGTTGTCTATTAAAGTTAAGTTATATATATATATATATTAAAATATGTTTTGGAAGATGTATAAAGATTGCTGGTAAGAGAAAATAACTTTTTTTGGTGTAACAAAGTAAGAAGCTACGTATGCTCATCATCATCATCATAAAATTGCTCGGGAGAAAAAAAAAGAAGCAAATGACATGGTTTACGAGATCACGTTTTGATCACACACCGCATCGAATCAAAATACAAATCAGCAGCAATAGCAAAAATAACAAACATACAAAGTATATATTATACGAAATAAATGTGTAAAAATCAATTGGTCGATGTTAATAAGTATAGAACTCAGCCAATTCTTCAACGGATCCTCCTTCTTGACCAGTCTTGAGCATCCACAACAAGTGCTCGAATAAAACAACTTCACAGGCTACAACAATCTCACGATCTTGTTCGACGGATCTAGAAGACCGATCCACAAGTTCTTGGAAGAGTGGGTGAGAGATGATGTCCGGTCTAAGCATGTAAGGTCTTCGAGTCTGACCAACATAAACAACATGGAGATTGTTGTCTTCTGCGAGCTCATCGGAGACGGCCGCGGAGGAGGATGAGTGGTGGTGGTTCTTGGCGAAGGAAGGCCATTTCTTTATCGCCGACTTGAGCTTTGTCAGCTTCCCAACTTTGGCCATTGCTTATGAAACTGACCACCTCTCTTTCTTATTCTTGGATTTGGGTACAAGAGAGTTGTTGAAACTAGGTAGGGTTTAGGGTTTATGAGGATATATGATTATATGAGTGTGTGTGTGAGGGTCAAAATATTGAATGAAGAATAGAAATGTTTGAGATGTTCTTGGGAGGAAATAACGAGGAAGGTTCGTGTATATATATTGAGTGCGATAGAGAAAGGAGAGAGAGAGAACGTATAGATGCATGACCCACCGATTGATGCATAACAGCTAAGAGAGATGAGGACATAAATGGCAAAACAAGTACTTCTGTGCCCATTGTTTTTCCTTTTTTTTCCTTCTTATATCTTATTATCAAATTATAAATTTTATATAGATTCCGTAATAAATTCTGCGATGTTGTTCAAAAAAAGTAATAATAAATTCTGCGACAGTATGTTTATTTTTTCCATGTAAATATATTACCTTTGTTAATTTTTAAAATCACTGTATCTTATAATGTAGTATAATACATAATTGTTTGTAGATATATACGTATACGTGTATGTGTAGGTGTGTAGATGTGTAGGCAACCTCTTATTGCGTGTTGTTGTCTAATGATCGGACAAAGAGTGATGTTTTTTAGATAACGATTACTTCTTGTCCACAATTTTGCTGAGTATTACCCGATAATGCTAATTGTTTGTCGTTCATATATACCAAAATAACAAATATGATATTCATCTGTCGAGTAATTTTTTATTTCTTAATTCATTTGAATGACATCTATTTTATCTAAATTCTCAAAACCATATCCATAAAACTAATGAAGAATTGTAAGAAATCATATAAATAAAAAGACGGTGTTTAGGCAAAAGTTGAGCTTGCTGAATATTATTTTTTATGACGGATGATGCAACACCAATCACAAGCCAACTTTCTTCTTTGACAAAATATAGTCCTCTTATTTAGTGCCAAGGCATATTTTGAGTCCTAAATATAGAGGACTACTATTTATGAACTTAATGTGCTTTAAAATTTTCTTAAAGTTAGTTAGTTTGGTATTTCCGAGAAAGTTAGGTGGAGAAGACCTTAGTACCTTACCCTCTGTCTTTATCGAACAAAAAAAGTTGTGGATGGTAAGCTAATCATTTAAGGAATTTTATATACTTCTTTTTATAAATGGTCGAACATATACTTCTTTATAGCAAAATGAATCAAATAGTCAGATAGTACTCGCTCATGATTAGACATTAGATAACTGTCCAATGTCAAATACTTACTTAAACTTATGTAGACCTCTTGAAAACCCTTATATCACAAACAAAAAACTTATGTAGACCTCAAACTAGCTAGGCCTATTAATTTGATCAAGGGTCATTGTTTAAAATAAATATTCTTATTAATTTCTGTTTAAATAGTGAATTTATTGAAAATTAAGAAGGGAAATGACACTCGGATATATATGCATAAGCATATATTGTCTATACATGCATTACAAGAGACAACCAACCTGAAATTTGGAATACTAATTACTTCCAATTCGCAATCATTGTAATGATTTGATTAAATCGAGTTATGCTAATTTTACAATAAAAGTAGCGCCATATAGATATTACTTGCAAGGTATAATACTTTTAGATTTTTGTTTTCTTGTCTTGAGATTTAAATATTTTACTCAAATTAAAGGTTAGAAACTTAATTAAGAGAAATTCTTAGATTATATTAAAACTAGAGTCCAAAATTAAAGTAGAGACAAGCCAGTTGGGATGGTGTTGTCCATGTAAGTGCGGGACAATTGTGCAACTAATCTACTTTAGTTTTTTCGACTCGTTTAATTATAATATAGTCCGTATTTCATACATTTCTTACATCGTCTTGTAAAAGAGCATACAGTTTCGTTGTGACTTATAACTTATTACTTATTGTTTTCTCAACCTTTCTGTCTATAAATGCTTAACGTAGTAGTTGTAATTGTTGTTGGATATATTATTTTTTTTTAACAAAGAAGGATACAAATGTATAGACCTTAATATTTTACGATATATGAATACGAATATCTGTTCATTTTTAAATCGTGATAGTCTATTGGTTTATATTGATTTGACCTAATACATATATGGCTTTGGAAATGTTTAAAGTTCTACTATTGATAGTGGGTTTAGGTTTGGAAATGTTTTTAAGCTTTAAAATGAGAGGTTCAGTTATTCCCCCAAAAAAGTAGGATTTTAAGGTTACATATGATCTAAGCATGTCTTAATCATATCACTCAAATAAAGATCTAAGATGATGTTACTAACTACCCAATTACCACTGTATCAACTTGGACTTGCACGCCTATCATGATGCCTTCACTATACGTAAGGAGAAATTATATCAAATAGTATCAATATTAGTATGTAAATAAATGTATACAACGAAAAATGTACTCAAAATTGATGAAACACTTATGGGTATAAAGGATATTTTGATCGATGGCTTCACCTTTCATGTGTCAAGTGATTGATAACATAATCGTACAAATTACAATATCCATTTGTTTTAAAGACGAGAAAACTTATAGTAGAAGAAAGAAATAAACAAAACATCACAAAATTGGAGTAATTGTCTCCCGAGTTTGCAGTACAACTCAACACCACAAGAAACCTTGCGTAGCAAGCAACGATTCTTACTTGTCGCTTCAAGCTATCAACGACAAAACTTTTTCTAATCTGATGCTTTGGTCTTCTTCTTCTTCTTCTTTTTGGGCTCTGATGTTACTTTTCTTTTCGACTTTGAATCATCCTCCTCGTCACGGTCTATCAAATGCTCGTACTCTTCAAGACTCGCAAATGGAGATTTCCGTTTTCTTTTTTCTTTCTTTTCCTTGCTACCACCACCATCACTACTATCATCACCACCATCTTCATTATCAACATCCTCATCCACATCTTCACCATCAAGCATATCCAATTCTGTGTCCATCTCTGCATCACTCGCATCAGCCACAAGCTCATCATCATCATCGCCCACTACTCTATCCAGATCATCATAATCATATCCACCACCCTCTTCTTCTATAGCTTCATCATCAACATCATCCATCATATTCTCTATCTCCTCATTGTCACTCTCATCACCAGCTTCGAATTCAACATCACTATCATAGTTTTCTCCACCATCACCATCATTCACGTCGTAAAGTTCTTCAGCACCTTCTTCTTCAGGTAGCTTCTTCTTCTTCTTTTTCTTTGATTGCTTTGTACTGTTCATCTTGTTCACATAGAACTTGTGGAAGACCAGATCTTCCGGAGACACATCTTCTTCTGCTAACCTGAGAATCTCAGATCCAATCATCTGGTTTGACATGTCAAGCTGCACATGAAGAAGAAGACGAAAACCGTGTTACAAGTGAAAGTAGATAACAAAATGGTTTCAAGTTCAGGTTGTTGAAGCTTGAGCTTTTTACCTTCTTGGAAGGTTCGATCTGGGAGCCACCATGCCAAGTGTTTTGCTTTGCTTTCTTCTCCATGAATTTATCCAAGAAAGCAGTTAGAGATAAATCATTCAACGGGTTTCCGTTGTAAACTATAGTAGTTCCTGAGAGAAGGGTTCCAGCCATTGTAGCAACCGAGGGGTGAGCGTGTGAAGAAAGAACAACCAACTCCCACCAGCTCACACGGTCTCCATTACTGTTAATTTGAGATCAAGGATTTCAGTTCCAACGAAGACTATATACTATCAAGAAGTTGTTCTACTAATTAGAGGTGAATATGTAATCATTGTTGTTCTAAGCATAGCTTCTCAAATTTAATTGGATGAAAGATGAGATTAACTGACCAGTAAGAAGGTTCTCTATGGCGAGGATCGTATCCTCCAGGAAGACAACTTGACTTCAGTGGCTCTTGGCTTCTTTTTCCACTATCATTAGAAACCTCCATGGTTTCTTTGAGCTTATGAGGGGTTTCTTTTATAAATAGCTCACCAGAATCATCAGAAGCATAATCATCTTCTTCATCAGATTGTCTGACCGCCAAAGCCTCTTCGTCATCTGAAGAAGACTCACCATCTCGACTTGTGATCTTGTCGTCGTCATGATCAACTTTAACATCGTTCCCTGTTTTCTCTGCTTCTTTAATGGGATCGCTATCACCTTCCTCTTTCACATCCTCAAAATGTTCTACATCTTCTTCTTCCTCAACTGATTCCCTCTGG
Organism: Sisymbrium altissimum; assembly: GCA_900406495.1. NCBI lineage: Eukaryota > Viridiplantae > Streptophyta > Magnoliopsida > Brassicales > Brassicaceae > Sisymbrium > Sisymbrium altissimum. The sequence goes on along the minus strand of OVBI01000230.1, from coordinate 78,687 downwards.
ACCACCATGTTCCTGCAGGGTGAATAGAAGATCCCAATGAATAACCGGAGAAAAGTCATCAAAAAAATATGTGTAACAGAACGAAAAAAGCTTACCACAGTGGCGGCCTTGCTTTTAGCACCTCAGACAGAAGGAAAAGGCATCCACAGGCGTACTGTGGTGGCTGCTGTAGCGCAACCTAGTCAAGTATATAAGAGTAATTTAGAGATGACAAACAAATTTCCAATACATAGCGCTAATGCCATCAGTCTTAATGTGCTAACATAACTAATCAAGATAACAAAAGAAACAAGATTCATGCACAGAACCAACTGATATGATTACAGTCATTACTATAAATGAAACTAGAGCGACCAAAGATGGGGTTGATGATTCATAGATTCATGTTACCAACCTGCAAGATTCTTTTAGAGAAGGCAGCCACACGCTTTACATTTATATCGTTCTTCATGGCTCTGAGAAGAAGCCCAATAAACATTTCAGCCTGAAAATTAAGAATGGCAAATTATTGAACAGGGTTACGGAGAAAAGGATATGGTTCATGGCAGGGCGAGACATATCAATGTTTTGATCACAAGATAGTGTGTTAGCACTCTGAAACCAAGTTCGGGATCTACCAAATTGTAAGGATAATTATGCATTCATGAACTAGAAATAAAATGACGGGATGGAAAAGTAGGAAAACAGAAGCTACAAAATTTGTCTTGCCTTGGAAGAATTCATTGCGGAGGAAAGTAGAAGCTTTGAGTACAATGCGCGGTAAAATCTATCGCTGACAATCTTATTCTTGGATGAGATCTTGTCAAGAAGCATCAGTGATTGAACTCCCACATTGAAATTCTTCGAGTGTACCTGCATACAGTCAAGATACCATATTCCTTATTAACTTTCTGTTTGCAACTGATGAAACAAAACTTATATGATGAGGCTTTCGGAGTTACCAATTTAAACAGCACCGGCGTCTGGGATTCAATTATATCATCAGCCTCGTCAGTGGAAACATATGGAAAAGCTCTGTTAACTCCCTGCAATAACGCCGTACTAACGAATAAGTTGACCTGTAAAGTTTCAATGCTATTTAATTGCATAACGTATAAATAAAACTCATCCGGACTAACCGTCAGTAGAGCTGATAGAATTCTGGAATCCAATTCAACAGGTGAATCAGAGGACTTCTCTTCTTTTGCGCCCTTTGGGTTGGCATTTTTCTTATCAGCCACTTTGTCATCTGCGCCTGGTTTCCTATTTGCTTCTGTGGTTAAAACCTACAAGAATGGAAACACACTCCTATGTCTCAGACTAGGGGGAGTAGAAGTCTCGGAGATCATGAAAGGAAGGTGGAAATGAAAGGGCATAATCTTTATGAAGATCATCAAGAAATATTTGATTTCTCACTTATATAGACTTTAGATGCCACTTATATACCTTAAACAGGGCAAAATATACATCAATTAGGCGTTTTGCCACCTTTGGATCATCTCCTTTGTGGCTCAATCGAATTTGACTTAGAAAGTTAACCTGTGAAATTTACAAGGGTTGATAAGCATGGTTTCAGAAAAGCTAAACATGTTGTCTCAGTAAAATTATTTCCCATCCAAGTCAAAAGAAGCCAAAATATAATAATTTAAGATGACGATAACCGTGAATCAGTTTAAAGAGACGAGCAATACGATATAGGAAAATGGTTATCGTGAGCCAAACAAGAGTATAACAATGGCGAAAGAAAATTTTAGAAAAAAAAAGGACATACAGCGTGATACTTTGCACGTATCCCAAGATGAGGACGAAAGAGAAAGCAGTCAACTTCATCAATTACCACAGCCTGCAAAAATAACTATACCTTTAAGCCAAAGAGAAAACTCCAGACAACCAAATAATTAACGAAATTCCGACACAGGTCATGAGACGGTTGAATAGTCGTACCTTCATATTAGGATGATCAGCCAAAAGATTTGTGAGGTGAAAATCAGCATTAGATGCACTTTTGTTTTGAGGATCCCCCAACTGTGTAAAGTAATCCACGGAACAATTAGAGGGATCACAGTTTATCAAATTTTATAACATATATATATATATATGTTATATATATCCAAAGAACACAATACCTTGTTCACCAATGACACAAGCAATTTCCGCTCCTGTTCTGATTTCCTTGTCAACATGAAATATATAGTCTGAAACCAAAAAAAAATCAATAGTTAAGATCCTGATCATGTTACCAAGCAAAAAAAACAATCCTATCTATTAGAAAAGTGAGACCTCTACCATGAAATCATACATCATCAAGAGAACAGTATTAGGTTGATAACACTCAAAAAAAAATTAAGAGGCTAGGGGGAGCAGAGTGGTAATAGGATATACCTTTAAAGCCTTGTCTTTTAGCTCTGGAAGCATATCCTTAGATGATTCATCAAGGGCGGTGACAAAGCGCTCATACCTACAAAGTCAGCATAGTAAGCTGTTAAGTGGACCATGAATCCAGAACAATTAGCAATACACGTTACAGGTCTTGTCACATCGCTCGTGGCATGATTAAGCAAAATACATTTTGAAAGCAGCTATAAAGTATATTCTCTGTGGCAGTAGATTTTGCTTACCTCTGTTTCAAGCAGTCCTCCCAGTACCAAAAAAGCAAAAGTGAGTAACCATCCTTAGTTTCAGGAATGCTGTTTAAAGGTCGCTGTAAAAGTGCCTTCAGCTTGCGATCAGGTAACAGCCTGGAAACAGAAAGAACTCATCTAATGAGAACCAAAAAAAATTGCAGGATCTAACATGATTACGGATATGCGTAAAGTTATAGCTCGGTGGGAGAGTAAGAAAAATGTGCCTGATCAAAATTTCTGATAGAGCCTTAAGACCCTTAAACGCATATCTTTTTCCAACCTTTGAGGTTACCATTCCTGCAATGAACAGCTCCGACAAGTCAACAAGTGTTTGAGTAGATAACAAGAACAAGACATAAATAAAAAGGAACCTAGAAAAACACTCAAATCCGCAATTAAACACAAAAGATAACCAGAAACATACCCAACAAGGCATCAAGAGACCTCATATTTGCAATGGGGTTCTCTCCGACCATGATCTCAAAGGCAGTGATTTTATCAGCAACTGTTCCCGACTTCTGAGCAGAAATAACCATCTTCATGTCTCCACTCTTTCCTTTCGATGCTACAAAGTCTTCAGCGTATTGCCACATCAATCTCTCTCCTAGTTCCCTCTTCTTCTCCACCACATCCTTCAAATCCTCCTTGCTCGTCACCGCCACTTTCAACTTATCACCTCCACTAAAGACCTTCTCTTCCAGCTCCTTGGCATCATTGTACCATTCCGAGCTCAATAAACTCGCTTTCACCAGCGGAAGCTTAGGCAAAGCCTTGAACTTGTCGAAACGCTTGGCCTTAAACCCAGTGTTCTCATCGTCAATCGACAAAAAATCAGGCTTTGGCTTGGGGTTCACGGTTGGTTTCGCCGGCGTATCTTTGGGGTTTTGCTTCCTCCCAGCTGCATTTGGGGGCTTGCTTGTGTCGTCTCCTTGGCTACTCTCGTTCTGTTTCTTCTGATCGGAGACGTCTTTCTTAGGCTTTTTCCGTTTCTGGGGTTTTTGGGGTTTAGGGCTTTTACGGAAATCAGAGTCGTTAAAACCCGAAGAAGGAAGCGACGAAGATAAGCCAAGAGAAGAAGCGAATGATGCGATGTCCGATGTGAGAGCATTCATGTCCATCTCTGGCTTTGCTTTCGACATTTTTGTTTCTCTCTTTTTCTTTCAAAGCATATATGAACAAAGGACTCTATGAGACAGTTAGGTTTTCAATTGAGATTAAAAATTTCAGTGAGGGGTTCTACAAGCTTTTTTGCTAGGGTTTTAGATACACGACGGCAAGAGAAAGATGGAGAGTGGCATAAGGGTTATTTTTGTATTCTGTAGGGGTAAAAGAGACTTTTGACTTTAAGGCCCAAATGTTATCGGCTCAAATGTTATCGGCCCAAACCCTAATTGAATCCATTAGTTTTTTCTATATATATCTTCCAAACGCGTCAAATTGAATCTGTCATCTGTGCCTCTCGACAAACTCAACAAACTCTCTCGCTCGCTCTCTCTCTCTCTCTTGTCGTCGAAACTCGAATCCCGCTCGTTCCGTTGTCAATCTTTGCAAATCATTGTTTTGCTTTCGCAGGGATTGATTTGTGTTTTTTTATTCGTCTTTCTGATTAGGTTTAATTGCTTAGGTTGATCTTCGTAGCATCATCATCATCTTTTTATCTGGTTTCGTTCCGTTTCGTCTTTCTAATTTTGTTTTTGATATTGATTCATTGTTTAGGTTTATCTGATTTCGTTTTGAGTTCGTTATAATCCGTTTCGTAGTAGATCATATCATCGCTATTTTTCTTCGCAGGGTTTAATTTACTAACCGGTTTTTGTTTATCGCAGGGCTTTGATTAGTTTTAAAATTCCTTGTTCTGATTTAATCTCATTGTCTAAATCGTTCTAATCCGTTTGGTTAGTATCATCGCTGCTATTGTTTTCTTTTTGGTTAGGTGTTTAATTAGGTATGGATACTTTGTCGTCGTCGTCGCGATTGAAGGCTCAGGCTAGGTTACCCCTTGTTGAACGCTTTCTTCCCATCAAAGCTTCCCAGGATTACTATGACCGCTTCATTCCTTATAGGTCAGCCATTGATTTCGACTATGCTCACTTCTCCCTAACCCAAGGAAGAAGTCAAGAAGCGTCTTCATCAAAGGTAACTTCTCCTTCGAAAGAGGCTTACAGGAAAGCATTGTCCGAGGTCTTGGGTTTGAATCGAACCCGTATTCTTGCCTTCAGTAACAAACCTAAACCCCCACTCCTATTGTTTCCCACCGATCATCATCGCTCTGACCAACCACCACTAAAGCCTCGGAGACGATACATCTCTCACGTACCTGATAGAACCTTGGATGCACCTGAAATTGTTGATAACTTCTACTTCAACTTGCTTGACTGGGGCAGTGCTAATGTCTTAGCCATAGCCTTGGCCTACACCGTTTATCTTTGGGATGCTTGTACTGGTTCTACTCATGAGCTTCTCACCGTTGATGAAGAGGACGGACCCGTCACGAGCATCAGCTGGGCTCCTGATGGTTGTCATCTCGCTGTTGGCCTCAACAACTCTCAAGTTCAGTTGTGGAACTCTGCTTCAGCCCGTAGAGTGAGGACGTTGAAGACTACTTTCCACCACTCTAGAGTAGGATCTTTGGCATGGAACAATCACATCTTGAGTACGGGTGGGATGGAGGGAATCATTGTTAACAACGATGTAAGGATCCAATCCCATGCTGTCGGAACTTACAGGGGTCACACTCGAGAGATTTGTGGTCTCGAGTGGTCAGGATCTGGAGAACACCTAGCTAGTGGTGGCAACGACAATGTCGTGCACATATGGGATCGCTCTGTTGCCTCTTCAAACTCGGCCTCGAGATGCCTTCACAGGCTTGAGGAACATACGTCTGCTGTCAGAGCTCTTGCTTGGTGCCCTTTCCAAACGAATTTGCTTGCAACTGGTGGTGCTGCAGATGATGGGACTATCAAGTTCTGGAACAGTCACATAGGAGCTTGCTTGAATTCGGTAGACACGGGCTCACAAGTTTGTTCTTTGCTATGGAGCACGAAAGAAAAAGAGTTGCTTAGCTCACATGGCTTTACGCAGAATCAACTTACGCTCTGGAAGTACCCTTCCATGGTGAGAATGGCAGAGCTTAAAGGTCATAGATCCAGAGTTCTATATATGGCTCAGAGTCCAGATGGTTGTACCGTTGCTTCAGCAGCTGGAGACGAGACTTTGAAGTTATGGAATGTTTTTGGAATACCAGGAGACAAGGCTAAGAAACCTGCTCCGAAAGCAGTTCACGAGCCATTTTCTCATTTATGTCGGATTCGTTGAAACTGTGAAAGAGCACAACAAAGGAAAGCTGTTGATTGTCACAGAAGGGAGCTTCATGATTCATTAACTGTATCGACAAGTTATTGATTGTGTACATTGTAGATGAGTCAAACTTAACTGCTTCTATATATTGAATTTTTTGACTACTAATGTTTGGTCCCAACTTTTAAGGTGCGCATTGTATGCCACCGAACTTTGTAATTTGGTTTTAGGAGTATAGAATAAGAGTTCAACAATATCTTCCGACACAATCTAAATTGACAATCCTAAAGAATGAAAACCAAGAGACGAGTATATATATATATATGGAAGTATGACTACATAGTACAATTTTAAAGAATCTAAACCAAATGAAATTACATATCTTGACAAAAAGAAAATGAAATCATATATGAATCATTTAATCTTTGGCATCAAATCCTAAATAAGTCAAACTGCAAACGTGAACTCATGATTATTTTTTTATGTCCTAAAGCTTGAGTTCAAGATCTTTTGAACACCGGCCTTCCTCTTCGTCCACTTCCATAGACATATCGTTATGTCTCTTTGGTTTGGGGGGAGTCACAGGCCGTCGCGAGGGTTGTCCTGGCTCTACCGATGGACCGACCATTTGTGGCTTGGGAGGAAGATGGCCACCGTTTTGGTTAACTTGATACGGAGCTCTAGCCACAGCCCTGAAAATCCAAACATACTTAAACTTGTAAATTATATGGTTCTCGTAATATATGGAAGTATCAACACCAAAATCAAATAAATTACTAGTTGACATGAATAGTTCGAGTCAAACAAATGAGGATCGTAGTTAGGTTTGGTTGCCAGCTATTGAAAAGAAAAACGTGGTTTGTTAATGAATGATCCCACAAACAAACAAACAAACAAAAAATCTCTTAGTTAACATAAAAGACAAAGTAAACAGTTGAGGTTTGATTTACAAAGATATTTTAAGTAGTTCTTCATCAACTAAAACATTTCAATCATATCGCAAATAGCTTTTCTAATATCACGACTAGCTTTTTGGTAATATTTTGTGGACTATCTATAAAGCATAAATCATAACAATGGATTCCAACAAAAGCATCCAAACAACACTCTTCTAATAAGTTGAGCTCGCTAGCTATATTACGTAGAGTTCCCTAAAAAAGTGTTGGTCCTAATCTATGTATATAATTCCAAAAGACAAAACAGCTTTCCAGTTTGGTTTACCTGTCTTTTCGTTTAGCAAAGAACCGATGAAGAGAGGCTCTTCTTGCAATGCGTTCCACGACTTGATGTTGCTCTTTTGTTTGATGATCGTCGTTGTTCCCAGAACTCGTTGGCTCGTTCAGATCAGGAATCACAACGTTGCTTTTGTTGCTAACGTTCATGTCGAGATTCATGTGATCCTGAGTGTTCTTTGAATCAGCAACAGCAATTGGTTTCGCTTCTCTCGCTGCTTCCATTATCTCCTTCGCTTTGTCTTCAGGAAACTCGTTGTAAACTAAAACTTTACCGCCGAAAAATATGGTCAGCTGTGAACTTTTAGGCTCCGGTACGTTTCTCGGTTCACTGAAATCAGATCAAATTCATCAATAACCGGTAGTCTTTTCTCTAATTTTAATCACACCATAAAATGTAAAGATTGGACCATAATAAGATTTATACCTTAGACCGGCATCTCTGGCTTTGCCTCCGGAAGAAGTAGAGGTTTCACCTACTGAAAGCTTCTGAGTCAAGCTGAAGGGTCTGGTTTCCGAAATGTCTGCCTTCTTAATTGCATTTTGTTGAGCTAATAACGAAACAAAAACACAACCAAATTTTATCAAAATCTTTTTTTTTTTTTCTAGCTTAACAATATTTTTGTTTTTTGTTTGTTTTGATACACAACCTAAATGGGGTCCAAACGACTTAAATTATCATGTTTCGATTAAAGAAGGAAAAGAAAAAAAAATGGACTTTTAGTTTTTACATTTCAACCCAAAAATCGAATATTAAAAACAAAACAGGGTCTTTCGTCGGCGGCGGTCGTGTCAGAGAAGGAGAGAAAATAAAGTACCTATGAGATCGGATTTTCCGGCGAGCTCAAGATCGGATTTTCCAGCCAACCCTATATCTATATTCCCGAAACTTCCCTTCTCCTTCAAGTACCTGCTAAGCAAACTACATCTCCTGGAAAAATTGGACTTCTCCGGCGCTTGTCCGGTCGACATACTTTGTGATTAAGACTTCAACAACTCAGAGAATCTTTGGTTTTCCTGTGGGTTGCACACGAAGATTGCAACTTACAAAGAGGATTAAATGTCGTCTGAGTTTCCGTGGCTTTTATATTATGCCAATAGGTTTCTGTGGCTTTTAAGCACTCCCGAATAAAATAAACAGACTATATTAAGTGAAACAAATAACGTGCTTTTTTTTAATATTTTTTTTTCCTTGAAGTGACAGTGATCGGTGTGTAGAAGGAAGATTTGTCACGAGTTAATTTACACCTAACTTGTATGCACAGTTGTTAGACTAAATTTAATATAAAAAAAATAGCACCAAAATTAGTTTCCTTTTTAAAAAACTGATGGCATAACAAATTAGAAATCGAAAATAACAAAACCCACTGTGTGAAAACTACTTATTTATCATAAATTAGTTGATATATATATATATATAGATATATAGATATGTGGATTCCCAATTGAATTTATAATTAAAAGCTTCTCTATTCCAATTTTGGATTTAAATTTTCCTTATCAAAAAGATATTTATTATATTGAATTTGTATTCGTAGTGGAATACTTTACCTGATTATTTTATTTTACAATTAAAATTTGTTATGATGATATTTTTGGAGAATTGCACTTCAATTTATTAGAAAGTCATGATGGGTTAAGTATTGAATGGTGTTGGTCAGCGGTGACTTTTACTAAATCTATAATGATGAGTTTTTTTTAGGTTTGAGCATGATTATTGGGGATTCTAAATTATAAATTTTAAAAACATAAAATATTTTTTTATTGAAAATAAATATATTTATTTTTTAAATATTCAACCAAAGTCTCTAAACATAAAAAATAAAGATACTTATGTTCAATAAAAAAATATTATGTATTTTTAGAACTTATAATTTGGAATCCCCGAATAATTATGTTTTTATGCCCAATGGTTAAAATTTGGGATACAGATGTACTCAATTCTTAGGTATTTGTTTTTGGGTCAACGTATGTTAGACTATTTATTTCCTGTATATCATCAATTCATCATCGTAAACAGAGAATTTTATTAAAGTAGTATTTATTTCCTCACAAATTTATGAAATTTACAAAAATAAATAAATAAATTCGTTTAAACCAAACCAATGTTCGTTACAACTTCTAGCACGTTTTCCTTACGTATGCACCGAAATTAGAAAAAGAAACAAAAAGAGGAGGAAACTAGTTGACGGCGACGTTACTGGAAGGCGTGGCGTTAACAGTTTTTCTCCCTAAAATCACCGGGGTCGAAAAAGTAGTTATAATTTACGTTTTTGTCCTTCTGCGGAAAATTCGTTTGGTGGTGGCATATTTGTGATTAAAGGGGATAACTGAAGGCGTTTACAAAAGCCATAGTCGTAACGGATTATAGTCCTCGCGTCGGCTGATGGCTGTTTAGAAATGAATTTGTGGGAGTTGGACCCATCTACTCTACTGTAGAACTTGTGCATCGACGGATGCTTATCCCCGACAGAGTTTTAAGGACACGTGAAAGTATTGCTCTGTGCTTACGTGACAATTAGGATGCCAACACGTGTCGACAGCTAAATGGTACACCCCTAATCCATGCATGATTTGCGTTTTTTCTCCTTCTTTTCCTTATGTTGTTGGTACGAAGGAAAAGAAAAGATTGCAACGACTTTTTCCAAAATTGTTTGCACATCACAAATGAAAATTTGTTTTAAGTTCACATAGTATATCGAAAGTGAAAGGATATTTTGGAAATCTTAGTATTTTTTGTTTAATGTAAATCAGTATCTGTGTTTGAGAAATTTCTGCTTCTCGAGAGTTTGCTTAGTCCTAATATCATTTTTTTTTGTATTGTGCTCAATAAATATAATTACAACAAAATGAAATTCTAGTCGCCTTCTTTAATGAAGGTGTGCGTTGAATTTTCTTTATATAAAATCCAACACCAACCGGAGACTCAGAATTTAAAATGTATCTATTAGACATAAAATATTATATAATAAATATCCTAGCTAGACGATGGTGCCAAGGGGAAAAAATCAATCACTATTCATCGCAACTTGCAAGATCTTATCGATCAGAACATACTACTTTGAAGACTATTCCAGATGATGTACATCTACAGACTACAGTTGAACAACAACTTGGTTCTATATACATACAAATATGTCATATCTGTATTTAATTAGTATGCATTGCTGCGCTCTTCTGTTACACAAGACAAGACCAAAGCAATATTCACAGGTTCACATGACGATTCGGTATATTTCTACATTGCTGTTATCCGAGAAGTAAAAAAAAAAAACGACTGCAAATCGTATAATATAAAAAATTTATGTGATATTTGGTATGTAATGTTTGTATATGTTTCAATTTGACGATTCATTCAGTAAATATATATTTATATGCATTAAAATAGTCTAGATGACAATTTTGAAAACCAATATAAACACTCGTTTGCATTAATCATTAATGTGTGACGGCATATAGAAAGTTTTACGTTTCAAACATTCGATTGAACGGAAGTAGGTCCCTCGCGACGACGGATGAAGCAAATTGACGCCGACAGATACTTTGGATGCAATACCAAAAAATTGCAGCCTATTCACATGCTCCATATGTAATATGACCATAACATATGTGTCTTAAGATTGGCATGCTTGGTTGTTGGTATTAAACCCGTATTCTGTAACGTAAATATGTTTGGGTTGAATTTCCGGTTTTCTGTACACATCTTTTAATGGTTTTCTGCATTTTGACCATTGCCATCTGCTAGAATAAGAATAGCAGGTGAATACAAGACATGAATTTCATTATGAAAGTAAAATAAAATATGTCTGTGATAAAACTAATTTTCGGGGATATGGCCTCGCTCGGGTTGGGGATAGGACCATAATCGTGCATGTGTAACAAGGCCAAGATGACTTTGGGAGGACAAGAAAATATTTCCTCCCAAATTTTGTTCGATGCTCAACGTAGTTACCAAATAATATATTTTCTAGAAGTGAGTACTGAGTAGTATAGTTAATATGAGGTCCTATTGAAGGACTAACGATTTTAGTCTGTTATCCAGTGGGTGTTTAAGAGTAAAATCAATTAGCTTTCATGGAAAATGAGGCTGGAATTCTCACCCGTTGAGTCAGACCTCGAAGTTCCTCCGGCAGTAGCTGACTTGTCGAGAATTTATATTACTCTTCGCCTAATCACTTATAAAATTAAATAGGTTTTCCTTCAAGGTGAGATAGACACGAGAGCGGATTCTTGCAGGTTGAATTGACCTATCCATACCTTATCTACAATGCGAAGTAGATGGTTATTTCTCACAAATGACAAAAGCCTTTTTGATATGCTGCTGTCAGAGTTGGCGCACACTTCACTTTCTCATACGGGCCCTGTGCACCTTCTAGACAGCACATCACATGAGGGCTTTTTGTGGGGTTTAGGGAAATGCTCTCCCCAACAATATATATAGCATTGACACGAAAGCATTTTCTAAACATTCCGAAACTAATATTCTTAGATCAAGTTTGGGCTTGGACACAACATCAATGGTAGCCATATGGGCCAAACAAAAATGCATAGTTATCTATTGTTTCGTAGTGGGATGCGTTTGCTTTTTTTTCTCAATCTTGAGTCTTGACTCTTTCAACGAACATTCGCGCCATAAGCTCCTAAGTTCCTCTTGTCCAATGGATGCAAATGACAGAGAAAAAAAAAGACAGAGAAAAGAGACAGAGCGAGAAACAAGACAGGAACAGAGAAATTTAGTAAATCAACTAAGGGAAAGAAAAAAAGAGAGGCTATTTTGATTAACGGGAAAGAAAACAAGTTTCTAGAAACTCCTGGCAGCCTAGCTCCGGTTAAGTAAATGGCCGTGGCCTGGCTAATCTGGCCGCTCGTGCTATCTCTAACAGCACTTTCTGCTAACTCGTTAACCGAAGCAGAATCATTGTTGAAATTCAAAGAGTCATTAACCAACACCACGTCTCTCGATTCTTGGACACTAGATTCAGAGCCTTGTGGAGCAACGCAGCGATGGATTGGATTGCTCTGCAACAAAAATTCCGTCTTTGGTATCCGAATCGAACAGATGGGTCTGTCAGGAAACATCGACGTTTCCCCCTTAATCGACCTACCCGCTTTACGCACCATAAGCATAATGAACAACTCATTCTCCGGTAATATACCCGAGTTTAACCGGTTAACCGCTCTGAAATCGATTTACTTATCTGGCAATCAATTCTCCGGTAATATTCCTTCCGATTATTTCAAAACAATGGTTTCGCTAAAGAAAGCGTGGCTCTCAAACAACGAGTTCTCTGGCCTCATCCCTCTCTCCTTGGCCACTACATTGCCGAATCTAATGGAGTTACACCTCGAAAACAATCAGTTCATCGGGATTATCCCGAATTTCACACAACCGACTTTAGTAGATATCAATCTCTCAAACAACCGACTAACCGGAGAAATACCCCTCGGTTTGTCGAAATTCGACGGGAGGAATTTCGCGGGGAACCCTGACCTTTGCGGCGTCCAACTAGAAACTAACTGCAAGCAGCCGAGAAATACGAGTGCATCGATTTCAATAGACGGAACAATGAAAGATGCGAATAAGAGCAAATACTATATAGCGTTCGGTACACTAGGGGTCCTTTTTATCATCATCATCATCTCCTTATTCTTCCAGAAGAAGAAAAAGAAGAGAAGGAGAAGGAAGACGCGTCGTACCTCTGAACAAGATAGCAATAACGATCAACAAATTCAGGTTATTCCAAGAGCAACTTCACAGCTTCAAAACGTTAATGATAGTTTAAAAACTAACAAAAAAAAAACTTGACGTGGTTGACAGGTAACAGTTGACGGATCAAGAAGTGGTGGCTCGAGGCATAGTAAGACAAGTCGCTCTGGTGAGCTGACGAATAAATCAATGGGTCTGACGGGGACGGCGGACTTAGTGATGGTAAACAAAGAAAAGGGTGTTTTCGGTTTACCGGACTTAATGAAAGCAGCGGCTCACGTTCTCGGAAATCCCAAAGGCGGAGGTAGCCGTCCTAGCAGCAGCGGAGGCGTGGGATCTGCGTACAAGGCGGTGATCGCGAGTGGCGTCGCGGTGGTGGTGAAACGTGTGACGGTGATGAATCAAGTGAGTATAGAAGTATTCGACAAGGAGATTAAAAACTTAGGAAGCTTGCGACACAAGAACGTATTAACACCACTTGCTTACCATTTCCGGCGAGACGAGAAATTGCTGGTTTTTGAATTCGTGCCCAACTTGAGTTTGCTTCACCGATTACACGGTGATCACGGTGATGATTCTCAACTAGACTGGCCTTCTAGACTTAAAATCATTCAAGGAATCGCACAAGGGATGTGGTATCTCCACAAAGAGTTAGGGTTTCTAAGTTTGCCTCATGGAAACCTAAAATCGAGTAATATATTTCTTGACGAAGACGGCGAGCCACTCATCTCCGAGTTTGGACTCCAGAGACTGATCAATCCCGACGCTCAAGTTCAGTCTCTCGTCGCGTATAAATCTCCCGAAGCGGATCGCAGTGGAACCGTCTCTGCAAAATCCGACGTGTACAGTTTTGGAGTCGTGGTCTTGGAGATACTGACAGGAAAGTTCCCGTCTCAATACGCCGGACTGAATCGAGCCGGTGGGACGAATCTGGTGGAGTGGATTGGCTCCGCCGCGGAACAAGGTGGCTGGATGGATCTGCTTCATCCGACGGTCGTAACCGCAGCCGCTGATGATAAAATGACGTCGGATGAGATAGAAAATGTTTTAAGGATCGGTGTGAGATGCACTGGAGAAGATCCTGATCAGCGACCGAGTATGACTGAAGTTGTTGACGAACTAACGATAGAAGATTCTAGCGACGACTTCATCACCATAGAACCTGCATAGAAACTTAGCTTTACCATTGCTTATGGGGATTCGACGAATTCCAACCGTTAGATTGGTGCACATTCACCATTTTGTTTTAGTTACGCCTTTTTCTCTCTCTCTCTCTCTTTAAGTTTGTATATGATTAAAAAAATTCAACTGAGGTTCCTTGTAACAAAAGTGTGTTTTAACGTTTTGGGCATAGATTAATATCACTATATCAGATTATCTTCGCGGTTTTATGACCACTTGTAAACTTTGGTATCAGAGACACACATTTGCGCACACACACACACACAAAGTCATTAGCGATTTAATTATCAAAGAAAGTCACCAATTATGATCCAATAATATGCCTATATCACGTGTTTGTGTTAACGTACGTACGTGATGAAGAAAAAAATGATAAAAAGAAATATTGAAATTGTATGACAGCTAAACACAGCTGGAGATTAACGAGTCGTGAAATTATTATCGTTTTTTCTTCTTCTTTCTATCTAGGAATATTTTAGTTATTGCCAGGATTTATAGATGTCTAACTTAGCAGACAACAAAATACCCATCCCTGCGATTATTAATCACTCATATTCTAGCTAGGAAACAATTTATTATATTTTTGTTATATATATAATAAATTTTACTATTGTGTTACTATCAAATACTAAAAGGTTAGATGCAATATTGCAAATTTGCAATACTATAATTAATAAGTTTCGATAAAAAATTACTATAATAAGTTAAGTCCATTAACTATAAACCTATGCACATTGAACCGGGACAAATAATTCTGAATATAGTGAATATCCCAAACATCAAATCAAAATGTGTACTGTCTAAAGTTAGTATTTTTAAAACAAATTCGTTATGATTTTTAAATGGACACATCTAATGACATTTGCTTGCCCAATAAATGTTTTGCATAAGGTGAGCTGTTCACATTCATATTAATGACATACGAGGGCATTTTTTTATTCATGAGAAAATGCATTTTTATGGAAAACGTCATCGAATTGTACTCGAATTTGTATATTCAAATTAAAATTTTGATTAAAAAAGACTCAAGTAATTCTCTCACTGGCTCAATCCAGCACAGCACCACTCGTGCAACATTATTATTTTTTTCTATATGTAAATTGACTTCATGTTTCTAGACTGTCCCATATCAATAAGAAAGGATAATTAATAATGTTTCCCACGGTAATATAAGGAAATCGAAATAATTTAGTTATGTATATTTTATTTTTGTCCAGGAATTATAACAAATTATATGGCTCAACATTAAAATCAGGAAGCATAGAAATAGAAATGATAATTATCTGTATTAATGTTATATATCCACCTAACTAATATAGAAATGAATTCATATATAACGTATACAAAGCCAGAAGAAGAAAAAAGAGTTGGGCTTTATCTTTTGTTGTCTTGAGTTATAAATTTGTTTTGTCGTCGTGAATCTTTTAAAAAGGCATAATGCATGGGAAATCGGGTGCAAGCACGTGAATGTCGGCCCATTGTAGCAGTCGAATAGTTGACTTAATTCATATGATTCTAATTATTAAAAAAAAAAAAACATATTTCTTTCTGTTTAACCAGAGTATATATTAATTCGCAAAAGGACTAATGATAAATAGTGATTTTTTTTATTTCAAATTAAGATTTTATTAACTTACAAAAATCGCGGTATCGATCAAAGTGTTTCAATAAACTTTAAAAAAAGGCGCCTCGCATGGCGGTTAAGAGCTGTTAAAAGCATCTACCGATAAAACTTGGATATGTGGTGTTTTGTATTAATTTATACTAAACGGAAAGCATCTAAATTCTACTGTTGCTTTTTTTTCTCTCCAGTCCCCACCATTAAGTAAGAAAATAGTAATCTCTCTCTCTCTCTCTCTCTCTCTCTCTCTCTCTCTCTCTCTCTCTCTTTCCATTTTACGCTTTTTGTTTGTATTCTTTCTTCGTCGTATGAAACCATGGAACCGCAAGAGCAAACTCACAGCGGAGACGGAGACGACTGTTCGGTTTCCGGATTCGACTCGGCGGAGAAGGTGATCATGAGGTGGGACGCAACGGCTTCGGAAGAAGCTCGTGAGAAGATGATATTCACGGATCCGCAAGAAGTGAAGCTTTACCTCCACGCCGTAGATGAAATCCAAAAGTACGTATCATCCGGCGGAGAAGCTGAGACACGAGCGAACTCCGCAATCCAGATCGCCATGGCTCGTCTCGAGGACGAGTTTCGGAACATTCTCGTCTCTCACAGCTCTCCCATCAACTCTGACTCTCTAATGACGTCATCCTCTTCCGCTCATTTAGAGGTTGACGACGACGGGAGTAGTAGTCACTGCAACGAAGAAGATGACCAGGAAGAAGAGACGGATCTTCTGAAACGAACCGGGTCGAGTTCAAGTTCAGCTTCCGGTACGGTTCGGTTACCTACGGGGAGAGGTAGCTACAGTAGATCCACTAGCAGCATACGCGAGATCGAGCTCATTCCCATCGATGCTGTCGTCTACCTCAGCTGGATTGCTCGTCGTATGGTCTCCGCTGGTTACCTCCGTGAATGCATTCAAGTCTACGGAAGCGTCCGCAAGTCCGCCGTTGATTCTAGCTTCCGACGCTTAGGGATCGAGAAGCTAAGCATCGGAGATGTTCAGAGGTTGAATTGGGAGGCGCTTGAGCAGAAGATCCGTCGATGGATCCGTGCGGCTAAGATCTGCGTCAGAGTTGTCTTCGCTAGCGAGAAACTTCTCTGCGAGCATGTCTTTGAAAGCGTTGGAGCTGTTAACATCCATGAGGCTTGTTTCATGGAGACCGTTAAAGGTCCAGCGATCCAGCTTTTTAACTTTGCGGAAGCGATAAGTATTAGCAGGAGATCTCCGGAGAAGCTGTTCAAGATCCTTGATCTTCACGATGCTTTGATTGAGCTTTTGCCTGATATTGAGTCTGTTTTCGATCTGAAGTCTTCTGATTCGATTAGAGTTCAGGCAGCGGAGATACTGTCGAGATTAGCTGAAGCTGCGAGAGGGATACTGTCTGAATTCGAAAACGCTGTACTTCGTGAACCGTCTCGAGTTCCTGTTCCTGGAGGAACCATACATCCGTTGACGAGGTACGTTATGAACTACATTAGCTTGATCTCAGAGTACAGACCAACGTTAGTCGATCTCATCATGTCGAAACCGTCGAGAAACGCTACTGATTCAAACTCACCGGAGATTGATTTCACGGAGCTTGAGAATAAAGGTCCGTTAGCTCTCCATTTGATCTGGATCATACTGATCTTGCAATTCAATCTTGAAGGGAAGTCCAAGTACTACAGAGACGCTGCTTTGTCGCATCTCTTCGTTATGAACAATGTACACTACATTGTTCAGAAGATTAAAGGGTCGCCGGAGCTACGGGAAATGATTGGAGATCTTTACTTGAGGAAGCTGACGGGTAAGTTTAGGCAAGCTGCTACGTATTACCAAAGAGCCGCTTGGGTTAAAGTCTTGTATTGCTTGAGAGACGAAGGGTTACGCACAAAAGGAAGCTTCGCATCAGGTGTCTCCAGAAGCGCGTTGAGAGAGAGGTTTAAATCTTTTAATGCTTTGTTTGAGGAAGTTCATAGGGTTCAATCACAATGGTTGGTACCAGATTCTCAGCTGAGGGAAGAGCTCAAGATCTCCATATTGGAGAAGCTTAGTCCGGCTTACAGATCGTTTCTCGGCCGGTTCAGGAGCCACATAGAGAGCGGGAAACACCCGGAGAATTACATCAAGATCACTGTTGAAGAGCTAGAGACCGAGGTTCTTGACTTGTTCGAGGGGTTATCTGCAACTCAGCATCTGAGAAGACGATCAGAATGAGAGAGATAAGTGCTCTCTCTCTTTTTTTTTTTTACTCTTCTGAGTTTTAGAGCTTTACGGGAAACAGATTCTTTGAATTTTTTTCGCAAATTCGGGTTCTTTGCGGGAGAGCCAAAAACCGAGCAAGAAAGAAGAAGGATTGATACGAACTTTGATTTTAATTTTTCAGATCCATGAGTTTGTAATGTTGTATGAACTTATAATATATCTGTTTGGTTACTTGCCAAATTCTTAGCTTAAAATCTTTTTGTTCATATGATGAAACTGTATTGTTGTCAATGTCATATCCCTTTGTTCGCTTGCTTGCTATGGCTAGTTTTGGCTTTGGTTTTATAAATTCTTATCTTCCATAGACGAAAACATATGTTACAAGAAAACACCAAGCTTTAGTGTAAGATGCAACTTAGGAAAATGAAGTTTAGACGTTACATATGGTGACAAAAACATGGCACACAAACTAACACTACAACACCGAAGACAAAGGCTACTTGTTCTCTTGACCTTCGTATTGTACAAACTAAACTCACGTGACCTAAAAGAATACATATAATAAAATTTAAGGTGTCGATAAAGAGAAAGAAGTGTCAAGTAGAAGAAGATCGATTGTGGCTAGTGTCTCACTACTTTACTCCCTTTTGTCTTCCTCCAAATCTTTGTCTGGTTCTTCTTCGTCAGCTTGTAAAGATTTGGCTTCTGAGAGGTTCTTGACTTCGTGAGAAGGAATCGGAGACGGTTTAATGAGGGTTAGTGTGTAATCGTCCTTCTCAAACTCCCCGCTTGAATCACCAGAAGATCCAGAGAACGCATACCTAAAAGAAGATAATAACGGTACAAATAATTAGACCCCGTGCAATTTGCTAATCTGCAGTTCAGTTCCCATTTAGGCTCAGGTTACTATTGATGAGAGAATTATAATATCCCTAACTAAAAAACAACCAGCCAACACCAAGCTTCCTGTCGCATTTTCAAATATTCATCGTGGAGATGGCGTTACCTTGTCGAGTTCTGGGATGGAGCCCAGAGAGAGCAGATAACAATTAGGAGCGAGAAGGAGAGAAGTTGCCAAAAGGCTGGGATGATCCAAGCGTTTTGCCAATGTTCGTTGTAAACATCCTTAGACTTGAAATAAAGCTGCAAAAAGTAGAAAACTTAAGTACAGATCTTATTCTCGCACTACTGAGTTTAAAGACAGTTTTGTTCATTATATTACCTCGTAGCAAATCCAACCCACGGAAACCAAAATGGCGACAGCCAGAGCATTTGTGAACTTTCTGTATATATCCAACTTGACCAACAACCTTCTCGTCTGAAGCTTCTTGAACGTAGCAGAAAGCGACTTGAATATCCATATGATGAAGAAAGCATCCAATATTGCTACAGGAAGAACCAAAAACAGTCGAGCTTTCCCCGAGAAGTCGCTGACAGCACCGACATTTTCCATTAGCTCAAGAATTTCAGATGCAGCAAAGAAGGTGACCCCAAGCATGATAACCTTTGACGTAAAGCCCCCGAGCGTAGGTCTCACAACACCGTAACCCATTGAAACCATCAGGATGATAATACGAGCACATGTACGCTTGATAGAACCAAAGGTGACTGCCCAAATGGTGATCACAGTTGGTCTGACCCCGGTCTCGTTGAATTCCGCGTAATCGAAATACCAAAGTGCCATCTCACACATCCCTAAGGTGATCACTAGAGTTACGCAATTCTGCAACGGAAGCACTTCTTTCCAGAATCTCGCACACTGAGAGAACCAGAAGATGCCAAGCAACACAAAGGCAAGCGACATGCACCCATAAAAGTACATCAACGGAGCCATTCTACCTGGTAGATATCCGCTAGGGTTTTTCCAGATGGTTTTACCTTCAACAACCAAATCCTTGAGATCAGGATCACAATGAATGAAGTAGAGGTTGTACATTCCGGTCCTAGTGATCTGAACCGATCTTGTTGGCAGCGTACCAGACAACTCGTTCTCAATCAAAGAAACACCAAACACTTGAGGCCAACCAGAATCTTTAGCCGAAGGATGGTGAATGATCTCTCCATGAGCGCAAACACCGAGTTTCGCCAGATCAGATGTGCAACACACAGCTCTCTGCCCACCATAAGCTGATCCTCCAATGTTTTCCCTATCTTCAACCTCAAAAACCACGGCGTGGATAGGTAATGAAGATCTGTTGGAAACTTCCTCAGGCCTCCGGAATGTGATCTTCTCAAAACTGTCAACGCATATCACAGTGAAATTAAAGTTTTCACACAAACAAAACACCGACTTTCCAAGTAAGAGACTTTCACAGTGAAACAGCTAAAGTTACTCAAACACAACTCTCAACACATGTAAATGTTTACTTGTTTAGCTTTACGATCAAACGTAGTTGGGACTCATCTACTAACAAATCTCCAACTCATAAGGAAGAAACTGATGAACATTGCCCTATTGAGTTCTGATTACAAAACCAGATCCTAAGCAGTTTTAAAAGAGGAAAGTAAAGGAATTGCCTTTAAGTAAAGAAATGGAATCAGAGAGCTAAAAAAAGCCCTAAACTTTACCGGATAAAGGAGACGGAGTCAGAGTCGGAGGTGAAATTGTCGGAGGGAGAAGAGGAGTAGATGCCTTCGCTGCCGCCATGGAAGACAAAGGCGTTGCCTTTGGACATGAATCTTTCGCTTCGGTACTCATGCACCGACGCTTGCACCAAAGAAGACGTCAGGCATAGTAGCAGAAGAGGAAGAAGATGGAGAAACATTGAAACCGACTCTTTTGCAGAGATCTGGAGAAAGAGGAGAAGAAAGCTGATGACTGAGGAAGTCAGTGAGAAACTGAGATGTGTCAAATGTGTTGATCCGACGGCTGTTAAAAGCTTGCTCCTTGATCGTTCCAGATGTTCGAAGGTTCTATGAAAGCAGTTGGACCAAGCGAAGCCTCTAGGCCGGTCAGAGAGTTTAGCCGACAGAATTATATTTAAAATTTAAAAATGGGCCTTTCATGGGCTTAATTAACAGTTCTATGAAATATATGGTCCATGAAAACTGGATTTCATTTTTAGGAGACCAACCTAAGACGTGCATCTCTATGGTTCAGGTTGACATGCACGACAACACTAGATTTAGAGCGGATTTGCGGATAACTTCCTTATTTAGCAACAGTCCAGTGACCATTGTCGATGAGAATAAAAGGCATCGTAGTGCTAAGTGTGGTGGCTCTTTGTTGGCTCTTATGGAGGAAGGTAAGTTATAAGTAAGTAGTCTCACAAGGTCTTTTTATCAAGTATATCATAGATATTGATAAGACCTCAAATACAAGTTTGTGGGGGAGAATTTGCACTAAGCTGCAAGAGGCTGAGAAGCAAACCAAGCATATGCTTGGAGCCTTGGCTGCTAAAGTGCTAATAAGTATTCATGGAGCCAACTATTTTACAAAAACTCCATTATATCAGTTCTAATCCTCACCAAATCTATTTAAACATATTTTTAATTTTAACTTAAATGAGCCCACTAAATTGGTTTGTGCTTTTGAGTCCATGTAATTCCAGGGCCGACTCTGAGACAATGGTTGTCTAGTTTACGTCGACGCTTTTTTCTTTTAGGACCTACGCAGGTTTTGTGATTTATACTTTATTGAATACATTTTTTCATTGCATGCATGTAGTCTACATGTAGTCGTTATGTCATATTTCATAAATATTAATTTAGAGCTAATTTCAAATTTTTTATCATTTGATGTTTATCTCTATGTTATTTAATTTACAGATTGTAATTTACGGATATTCAACTTTAAGTAATAATTTGTCTTATAAAGAAAATAGAAAATGGTAATAATAATAACAAGGCTTACACAAGCTTTTTTAGTAATCTGAATATATAGTTGTCTAGTCTGTGTTACAAGAAGAGCATAAAAAACATGTAAAATGACTGAAGAATGACAGAACAGAACAGAGTGCAAATAAAAAAAAGAGGAAGTCTTTATATTAACTAAGGTTATCCACCTGAAAAATACACAACTACATACATGTATGTATATATATAATTCTCTCTTTATATACACACATGTATGTACGTATGTAAATATCTCACGTACTGTATCTGATGTTTTAGTTTCCAGAACATGTTTGGTTTTTATGGACTCAAACATGCAAAAAAAAGAAACTCATGGAGTCTACAGATACCCAAAAACTTTCATCAGAAAGAAAAAGAAAATTGATTGATCACTTCTTTTTGAATTTTCTTTGTCTTGATGTCAACGAAGATTCTCTATCTGCAAAGACATAAGATATAATATCAGATTCAGCATTAGAAGAAGCAATACTAGTGAAATTAAGATTCATTGTTCAGGTTAATTATTACCTGTACTTTCTTGTAAGAACATGAAAATGGGAAAAATGGGATCAGATCTCAAGAACAATGACTGCAACAAAAAAGAAGAAGAAGAAGATCGAATCAGTTCATGAACTTCTTTTGTTTTAATTTTTCGAAATCAAAAGATCTGAAACTCACAGTCAGAATCTGTTTTGACCCATTTACCCCCATCGCTACTACTTCTTCCTTCTTCTTCCTCATTCTTTAATGAAAGCTGTTGCTTATCTTGCACGTATTTCTTCGTTGATGCTTGCTTCGAGGAAGCTTGAGCATTAATCTTCTTGAGTAACATCACCCTAAGTAACTGTATATATAGTGTAAATAATAAGTTACATGAGCAAAACACTTTAACTAGTATTCAAAATCTATGTTATGAGCTTCAGTAGTACCTTTTCCATTCTCGATTCTTGAAACGTGTCTCTCAAGCTAGGGTTGGGAAGGGGGGAGAACCCCTCTGTACAGACAAACATCTTCTTGAGGAGATAAGAAACAGAGGTTTTGCTCAAATCTCTCTTAATCTTCTTCTTCTTATTGTTACTCTCTGTAGAAATAGCTTTGCATCTGCCCAAGATAACACTGATCGTACGCTCAATGTCTTCTTCGTTCTCATCAGAATCTCCACCACCAGAAAGCGCGTTACTGATTCGTCGATCGACTTCAAGACTCGAAGGACAATTCAAGAATCTATCCAAAGGAAGATTCGCAAGTTCTCTATTCACATCTGACTTCCTCTTCTTGGTCTTTCTTGTCAAGAGCTTCGTCAGCTCCTTTTGCAGTTTCCCAACTTCCTCGGGAGTGAAATCTTCTAGATCACCGGAGGAAGAAAGATCTTGATCTCTATCTTGCGCTTGACCCTCTACGTGCACGTTAGAGGGCTTCTCTTCTTGAATCACTTCTTGAATAGCCTTAATTGGTGTTTGCTCTTTGGTCACGCAACCGAACGTTCCAATCGCGAGTAATCCGTGAGGCCAGTCGCTGAACTCCTCCCGTGGTTGATCTGTGATTTACAAACAAAAGACAAACAAAATTATCAGAAAGCTAGAGGTTGCTTTGCACATATTCCAAGTAGACACAACTTTGGTAAATTAAAAAGTTTGTTTCAACGATAAGTGGACAGTAAATGAATCTAATTGGAACAAAAAAAAAAGAATCTAATTTATGTAAACTTTAACTTACGAGAAGAGGCAGAGGATATGCTTGGTCTATGAATATTCCCTTGTTTCCCATGTAGCTTTTTTTGCATCCATCCGAAAAACTGAAAAATATAGCAACAAAAAACGACATTTATGAATACTTATGTTCAGTTTCAGACACCAATTGAGAAATTAATGAATATGAGTGATGAAACCAACCTTCATGTCTTAGTGACCCCTACCAAGAGGAAGAAGAACAGGAAGAAAAAAAAGGTGAAAAAGAAGTGAAATAACTCGGGTTCTTTGTGATTCAAGAAAGCTTAAATACAAGTAAGAATTCGAAAATAAGATCTTTGAATATATTTTATTGATGAGTTTGATGGTTCAAGTTCCAAAATGAAGGTCTTAGTTCTTCGTCCAGATTCACTTCTTCATAAAAAGAATTAGGAAGGAAGAAAAAAAGATTTTTTTTTTTAATAAACTCTGGATTTGTTTGGTTAACTTCTGTTCAGATACTTTTCGCACACTCTTCTTTATACAGTTCAGGACGTACGGCTCATATCCCCATGCAAACGATCGAGGTCCAAACGAAACATTCTTCCGTGCGTATTTAATTTGTATTCTAGCTTAGTTAATATTATAAAGTGCTTAGTTAATATTGTAAAATATTGATTGTGTATCGGAGAGAACGTCACGGCTTTGATCACAATTCACATAACGGCACTTCGTATGATCATAAAGTCTCATATCTCTTTTTACCATTTTTCGACTATCTATAAAAGGAGAAAAAAATTCAGGTTGAATCCCTAGAAAAGTATTTGTTTTGTCATTGAGTGGTTACTATGTTGACACGAGGATATAGAGGTTTCTACAGATTTTGTTAATCGTGTGTTATTTTCGCCGAATTTATCTTTTTTTTTTCTTGTGATCATATGAGATATAGTTATGTGTGGTGGCTTATATTTTTCTAATTAAGTGCGCGCAAAAACTGCCAGTATCAGGTTTTTGTTTATGCCATTATTATTTGGACTACTTAATTTGTAATGGGTCTGTGCGGGTGGAACATAGTTTTAAAATTATAAGGAATAGTTGATATAATATACATTGACAATGTTACAAATCAAAAATATCACATGAAAAATATATAAGCAGATAGTAAAGAAAAGTCCGCAGATGGAAAATAATTTGAGTAAGAATAAATTAAAAGTAGCTTTCAAATGTCTTAGATTGTTAGTTACCGGCCGTACCAATGTAACGTCATAAAATATATGAAACGTCGACTGTTTTAATTCTTTCAAAAACTAAAAAATAATTCGATCGTTTCATTTGTGACCTCTTGTTTGTGAAACGTGTTCTTAATCACAAATAATTGCACTTCAGATTTTTTGATCCACTCGTAATTTCTGTTAAGAAAACGACTATCTGACATGTTCACTATAATCGTAAGGCTAATATCAAATTCTAGAGAATTTCAGAAAATTCTAAGAGGGAAAGAGACAGAGGGAAAGAGTGAAACAGATAAAGGCATCCCCCACGAAGGAACTCATGCCATTGTCCCCTTACCCTCTGGATTCTAAGATCTTAGTCTCTATAACACTGTAATATTGTATCTCTATTTCCCATCAAATAATTGAGTCGAGTCATATAATGTTATGGACGTGTAACATTTGATCTTTTTTACGGCAACCTAATCATCTATATTATTCTGATGGTGCCACGTTAGAGTTACAAAGCTATATATATTTCTTTCCATAAAGTATACATATTATATATTGTTTCAAAATTCAAACTAATATATATGGAAGGTATATTAGCGGCCATACGAAACCTTTGTAGACCAGATTTGTGGTCATCTTACCAAAATCGATTTTTGATTAATGGTTTGACTAAGCCGTTGGATTATGACCATTTTTTTTTTTTTGAACTTTTACCATAAAGTATTTGAATGATGACACTGATAATACATCGTTTTTTATAGGCATTATCCGTTTGATATCATGTTTTAAAGATTTGTGTGGATATAAGTGTTTATACCATGTTAGCATGGCCTCTATATTTAAAATATTTCGCATTTTCTTAAAATGTGATACATTCGTTCCTATAAAATTTTAAATACAACATGGTGAGTTGATTGTTTTGAGAAACACTGCTAGTCGTGAATTCGTAATCTACTAATCATACAAAATGGCAGAAAGACGGAGTAGTACTGTAGTTTTAATGTTTTAAGATTCACTGTTTTTTGAAATCACATGATTTCAGCAGTACATTATTCAAATATTCTTCCAATATACTCCATAAGATTAATAACAAAAAAACACACAATCCTGAAATATTTATTATCATTTGCAAGTTTTGAAAATTACTTATACTGTAGTTTTACTGGAGTTTACAAGTTTATTATCATTTGTAATCTTACACAATGGCAGAAAGACGGAGTAGTACTGTAGTTTAAATGTTTTACGATTCACTGTTTTTTATAATCACATTATTCAGCAGTAAATTATTTAAATATTCTTCCAATATACTCCATAAAAATAATAACAAAAAAAAAAAACACAATCTTGAAATATTTATTATCATTTGCAAGTTTTGAAAATTGCTTAGCGTCGTCAACTCTTGACATTTTTTGTTTTCATAACTCCATTGTCCGCAGTTTCTCATTATTGCTTTCTTCGTCAGTTAGGGATATAATGAGTTTCACGGAAAGAATATAGTAGGAGCGAGAGCTGAGAAGTGATAAAGAAAGAAGAAGCAGGAGACAAAAGGAAAGCAATAAAAAGCAATCTCGCTTTATCATCGGAAGCTTGAGCCCACCACACCACTCCCAATCACGTGGATTCTGGTCCAATAGACATTCGCCACATCATTTCTAACCTTTTGTCCACTTGTTTGTAATCAAAGTATCAAACTTTTTTTTTTTTTTTTTTTGTCAACAATCAAAGTATCAAACTACTACTACTATTTTGTTTTTCTTTAATAATTAGTTTTATTAATAAGTTGATGTACTAAATTTTCTTACAAGAGATCATAAATGAATAAATTGTCGAGGGAGACACGTGGCTTGAGCGAACAGGTAGGCTACGGTGCCTCCAAATGTGTAACCTTTTCCCAAAGAGGTCGGGTTGACTTTCAACGGCTACTACCAACTCCACATGCACTAGCCAAAGAGCCCTCAACGGAAAGATAACATAGTTTTTTTTTTCGACGAGGAAAGATAACATAGTTTATGCACACAAACTAAAGATCACATAATTTGTCGTACACAAAGGCCCTCTTCGTTTGGGCAACGCTGTGGCTGAGATTGTAACACAAAATGTAAGGGGGAAAATGGAAAAAAGAGGAAAGAATCATTATTTTTAGTAGCTGAAGAGAAAAAAAAAGACAAAGGGAATTACTGTTTTTTTTTGCTACACCGGAATGAATAAATTTTTTGATTGTTTGATGGCTGTATTTTCTATTTTAAATCAGAGTCATTAATTGAGAAGAAAAGCATAAAGGAATTCCAATTGCCAATTTCAGTCGCGGCATTACGCAAACAAATAGGACTTAAAGTAAATGTTTAAGTTTTTTAAAAAACAATATTCTATGTAAAATCAAGTATATTAATAGCAAAATCGTCTTTATTTGTTTAGCAAAAGAAAAAATCGTGTTTATTTGCAGATTCTGCTATCTTATATATGCATTGAAGTTGGTAGTACTAAGACGAAATTTTATAACATACGATAAATATAGTACATAGCAGAAAATAATACTAAAATATAATTAATGAAGCATTCCAGAAGAACACTTAAGTTTATTAAATTCATGATAAAACAAATTATCCATGTTTTTAATTCTGATAAGTACTCGAATCAATTCAATATATGTATCATTTTAATAATATTAAACTAGATATACCATAGCAAATGGCAGACCAAATAAATATACAGCGAATGCGAAAACTATGTTGGAACAAAGTTACAAAAAAAATATATACATATTCGAAAGGAGAATCACTTGAAAGAAAAAAAATCTCAATAAAACATATATATTCGTTGTAGTTTTTAGGAAGCAGAAAGTTAATATATAATTCATCTAAATTTTGACTAATTTGAATACTTTAATCTAAGTTTATATACAGTACATAAAAATTAATATATAATTTAGAGGGGATTATCAAATTCCGATAGCGTTTCATGTTACCAGATGAATTAACATCATTGGAGGAAACATGCATATCTTATTTGTCCCCATGAAACTTTGGTTTTACTTCAACTGCTTCTCTCGCCTTCTTCTCTTTAATCTCCTCCGATTGTACTATTATTTAATTAACAGCAGCTAGCTAGTATCTTTATCAAAATCGAGATTAATCGGAGTGTTTGTGGCGACTTGACTCGTACACGCATGCAATACGCGTTATTACAATTTATAAATGGTGCATTGGTATAAAATGGGAGGAAAATAAGGACAATGAATGGATTAGGGACCACTTAATTACTTAAACAGTCATTATTGTATTGAATATGTGGTTTATATGGTTGATACGTTGCCTTAAACATTTGCTAATCGTGATTAACAACAAAAGTGAGGTTTTGAGATGTCGTTGTGATTTTAAACAGAACACGTGTGAGGCATCTGAATTATAAATATGTAGCTTATGATTTTATGAAACTACTGGAAGTATAATTAATGTACTATAAATTAGCAAAAGTAACGTACCAATGTACTATATATAGACACATGATCGTCAGGCAAGTCGTCAGCATGCTATTCGCTTACGAAGAAACTAGAACTTGTGGTCAAAGTATCCTAATAATATATATTGAGAATAAATACCACTTTTTTGGTTTACACAAAAAATTAACGGTATGTCTAGTTAAATTAGACATATTTTTCCTTTTGTAATTTGTTTAATATATTTTTTTTAGATCAGTCCTGAAAGTATTTGAATATACATTACAATAATCCATGTAGTTTGATAGATAACGCCACCGAACTCTAATCCTTTGTTGTTTGCTAGTATAATCACATTGCCGGTTACAAGCCGAATTAGGAACTGAGGTTGTCAGATGTGTATGTATTTTGTATTTGATAAAACCACCTTTACTGAACCTTTATCCATGCCATGTTTTCGAGATGATGATATTAAAATATGAACGGCCAAATAACATGGCAGCCATGCAATCGAATATCCAAGCAGCCAATACCACCATGTAGCTAATACGCAGTCTACTATATATCTAGTGTTAGGGATCTGGCCATGTGTATATTTTCATCTTAATTAAGGATGTTCAAACTTTTAAGAAATCTAATATTCATTCTCTTTGCATAAAACAAACTTATTCAAACTGTTTAAACCTTTTTGTACGAAGGTTGATCAACGAACGAATTCAGTTTATCCTAAATATGTGATATGCGAAACTAAATAAATAATTATGAACCTGGAGAAAACAAATCAAAATATATGATAACGCTGCATCATCAAATCCGTTTTGTTTAGTATGGACTCTGCATTTTGGGATAAGCTCGTCAGATAACTAGAAAATGGGACAAAGAAAATAAATGAAAAGACTTGAGTATATTGAACATGATAAGCCTGTGGATCTATACCCGATCCGATTATTAAAACCTCGACTCCGTATTCTAGTCCATGCAGGTAATTTCTCTAAATATACCGTTCTTTCCACCTATAGAAGGAGAGAAGATTTCTAAACACTTCATTTTGTGCAATTTTATGAAAGTTAATTTTTTTTTTTTTTCTCAAGACTCTCCAAAATTTCTGACCTTGAAATTTAGTCTCACCACCATTTCTATTTTTTTCATTCTCCATTATAAAACAAAATCTTGCAGACTCTTTAATAGTTAATACTTAAGTGCCCTTACACGACTGAAACTCTGTGGATCCATCATGTTTTAGGTTATGGGTTACTTAACTACTTCATTTCTGTTTTTGGATTCTTTCTTGTTTAGTATCAACCCATGATTTTTGTTTTTTTATTACAGACTTTACCATTGGAGAATAGTATGAATATCATTTCTTCGTATTTTGGGGATTCTCATATGTTTATTTATCTTTGTAAGAGTTTTGGTCCTAAAAACAATGAAAAATCTCCAAATTAAATGATATATCTTATGAAATATTAAATATATATTATGAAATTTAAAATATATATTATGAAATAATCTTAAAAAACGAAACATTTATACATTACACTTTTTTCAATCAATCTTTCTTTTTATTCTTTCATTTTTTTCAAATCATATTATATCCCTAAATAATACAAAGAAAAAGGTTCCAAACTCAAGCCGTATAAGTTCATCGATAATAACTTGTTCACCAGTTGGTAATGTAAACAGAAATAATATATGTTTGTGAATGAGTTCTAAATACTTCGCATAAACCAAACAATAAATTCAGTTCTTTAAAGATTGTTTAATAAAGTATACAAAATGTTATTTTTTGTTAATTATTATTGATACATTAATAGATTGTTTATTAAACTAGCAAATTTTACACTAGCAAAGTTATATTTTCTTTTTTATCTTTAAGCCACCTCAAAAAATAAACTCTAAAAACATGATACATCAGCTTAACTCATTCATTTTAATATCTACCCATCCATTTTAAGATCCATACATCTTAATATCCACCCATTTTAATATCTCATATTTATTATATTCAATTGAATTATAACATATTTAATTATTATAATCACATAAGTTCATAAACACAAAAAAATAAAATAAATAAAAATGTAAAAAATCACAATGTGAATTTGAATTTAAAATACAAAAATTAACAAAAATACACAGAAATGAAAATAAAAATAATAGAAAAGTAAAAACACATAACAAACAAAAATGACATAAAACAAAAACATAAAAAAGTAGAAAAGACAAATGAGAAATCATGACGTGATTTAACGGGAGTAGGATAAAAACGAAAAAATTTCAAAAAACACAAAAAAAAAGAAAATGAAAAATCATGATAAACAAAAATGACATAAAATAAGAGCATCAAAAAGTAGAAAAAACAAATGAAAAATCATGACGGATTTAACTGGAAATGAGACAAGAACGAAATTCACAAAATTCCCGAATATAGAAGTGATAGGTTGGTACAGAATAAGATGGACGCAACATTTTTCATTCTAAAAACATATATAAAAAGTTAACAATGACAATAATAATTATTTATGGTTACAAATATGAATTTAAACAACATTTTCAATATATCACAAATATAGAAATTATAAAAAATAATCAACTAACAATATTTTATAAAAGTGAAAAAAACCAAAAACAAAAATTAATAATTAAATAAATGTAAATTATATTAATATGTCACCTTATAAAATAGTCTTATTAATAATTAAATAAATATAAATTATATTAATATGTCACATTATAAAATAGTCTTTATGTAAATACGAAAAATACCAAAAAAATAAAAATAAGGAACATGTGCATAACAATATAATAAAAATTAGATTGAAACGTTAATTATGTCAAATTCTATAAAAATAATAAAACAACAATAATATTAAAACGCAAAATAGAAATAACATACAAATTAATAAATTAATAGATAAAAATAAATAATAATATACGCGAAACGCCAAAACCCTCTAGTGTTCTATAAAAACATTTTTTCTTTTTACATTCCTTTGATAAGCCATCTCTTTTATGGTAGTTTTTCCAGTTTACAAAAATGCAACTAATGCTTTCTATCAGAATTCATTCATCCACACATATATAATAATAATATATTATTTTTTCAAAATAAAGCCTCAATACTTTGACCTTAGTAGTTACAAAAACCGAACTCAGAAGGATAAGATGATATTGGAATTCTATTTATAATTTAAATATAAAAGAATACAATTTGTGTGAAACAAAATTGAGTTCTAAAAGTAATACATTCTGACGAAAAAAAAATACTTTCTGAGAAATGAAAGATTCTCAGATTTGATTTCGTATAAACTTCAGTAGTTAGTAGTTTTGGGCCTTTTGGCAGACGGTCAAATAGTTGTCAAGTTAGGATATTAGAGAGCCCTAGGGGGTTTAAATTAGTTAACTTGGACTCTAGAGAGAGACACACACATCGAGATGAGAAAAGAGAAGAATGAAGAAGAAGATGTGGGGGAAGCACATGGAGTATGAGCATGACGAGGACTCTGTGTTTCGTAACCTTTCCATTAGTGTATCAAAACTTTCTATTTTTGGAATGTTTTCCCTCTTCCGCTTCCTTTCTCAATCTATTCAACTCTCCCTTCTTCAATGCCCCCTTTAAAGAAAACCCCCTAACCTTTTACCAATAAATTTTCTACTCTATTATTTAGACATATGTATATATGTATATACTACTTAATAGACAGTAGTCTTTCTCATTAGATCCGAAATATGTAATGTTTGTCTCTTTAGTCAAAATTTACAACCCAATCTTTGCTGATATGTAAGAAAATAATTAATGGTGAGTTTTTGTTTACTGTCTATTGGTGTATTGGTACTTGTTCTTCGTCGTCTTTGATCTCGAGCACCGAATTTGAGTCTGGATATGTACTCTTTCTGATTCTGATCATAATCCTCTTCCCAATATTTGCTTTACAAATCTATGTAATTGCTTAGTTGTAAATGCTTTCTAACAAAGATATATTTATTACAGCTGGATTCAAATGTGTACAGATTCGACGAACGATCACCTATATTAAACTGTTACTACTATTTATTTATTTCGTGTTACAAATGGTTATTTTTTGTTACGAAACAAATATGCAACTACACATTTGTAAATAAAACAATTACATAATTTAAAATCAGAGGCATACTTCGCAACAACTGATTCGTCACTCATCAAGATCTCTCTCCGTGTCTCCGTGATCTAATCGTTTGGGAGGCATTTTGGTCTTAAGAGCTTTTTTAAAAGTAATCAACGAACATGGCTTGATGTTCGTGGCGACAACAGCTTCATCGGGTGACGTTTGCACTCAGCTTTCAATGTTTTCACTTTTTCATACACATCCAAACAGTCCCTGACAAATGGTCCGCTGTCATTCTAAAACTATCATTAACTTCCTTTCTTTTTTCCTGATCGTACAACTGAAACATTATTAACATCAAATAGCTTTTTTTTGAAAAAAAATTCATAGTGATATAGGTCATTAGTAGTCAAAATACATTTAGTCTTGTATTTTTGAACGTCGCGTACATTGCAACTGTAATTAGTACGTAACTACACATACATAAATTACACACTACATTATATTATTTTAGCCTTTGCCAGGTTGTAAATTCTTTTACAATCTCCTTAAAATAGTATATTGTGTTTATTTTATCTCCATACACTGACCTGCTTTTTTAGAGGTCAAGACAGCCACAGACTTCGAAACAGCAACCAAGACACTGGAAGCAAGCCAAAGCTGCACAAAGCTGAGAGAATACGATGGTGCATTGATCGCTAACCCTCGACAGGCACCGCAAGCAACACATACAGCAGACGCGATCCACCACTCCTGACGCCGCTCTTATCAGAATCTCCGTTCCTTCCGGCTCTTTCGGCTCCTCCATCCACGGCGGCACGTTCTTTAACGTGGCCGCTACGTTACCGAATCCAAACCCTTGATTACCAAGCAAACTCGTTCTGTCGATGTTCCTCTGCATCTGCTTGTGGATTTGGTACGATGGGTTCCTAAGAATCTCTTTGATTGAAACTGGTCTCTCCATAGTCTTCTCTTCGTCGTCGTGCTTGAGTGATAAAACCATCTGCGTGTATTCGCTAGGAAACCCTGTTTGCGTACTCAATCTCATGACCTGATAAGATGAATTAGTTAAGCAACCAAGATTTTACAGATTTGAACAGCAATGTCAAATCACGATCCCTATAAATTAACCTTTTCTTGTAGCTCTATCTTATCTTCAAACCAAGCTTGAGCAGTGAGTTCATCGATTTGTCTCCTCGCAAGAACCTGTTTTTGAAGTTAGCAAAAAATAGATCTTTAATGTTGCGTTTCTAACAATTTTGAGAGTATATGACACTAATTAAGTGACCTTGTCTAGAGGAATGTCTTTAGCTTTCTGCACTGTTAACTCAATTGTGAAACAGCTCATATCAGCCAGTGTGCCTCTGAGTTCAACTTCATCTGGGAACTGTCCTTTGTATCTTCCAGACAAGATCAATGGTTGACCAAGCGTAATGTCTGGAACCTGAGAAGGAAACAGCTGCAAAAGAAAAAAAAATAAGACAAAGAGAAGGTCAAGAAAGAAATCCAAGAACTTGATTTCGTATTGTAAGTTGTTTAAGCACCTCGACTGAGCGGAGGAGTTTGAGAGCATCAAAAGTCGTATTGGCTACGATCGTAGAAGAAGCTGAATCGAATAGTCTACTCATCTGATGCTCAAATGAATCTGGCTAGGCGTATCGTTTAACAAAAAGCAAGAAACGTTTTTAGTTTCTTGATTCTGATTTAGTAGTATCAGGGATAATAAGCGAATAAACCAATGGGGATTATAATTTACCTGTGTTGTTTGTACCATCATAGTATCCATTCCCTATCCGCGCAAGCATTTGCAAGAAGTAATGGTTGCAAAACGAACCTGCGGGTTGTTGATAATCAAGATTTTGATACTTCTCTGAAAGAAGCAAGCAAGTAAAAGAAGAGTATTCTTTTACTTACCAATGCCAAAGGTAGATATCCGAGGAGAAATCAAATTTTCGTTTCTGCTACAACATTCTTTCATGGAATTACATATCTCTCTCTCGTTTTCAACGGATCCATCAGTGACAAGGTATACCAGAGGAACTCCATTCTTGCTTCCTTCAAGCAGCTTCATTGCCTAAAACACACAAGAAGACTCTAGAAGTCTTGACTTATGTCTTGGAAAGAGATAAAGAGATAAGATAAGAACAGAGAGTTTAGACAAGGACCTGTTTCAGGGGAAGCAACATGTTTGTTCCACCACTTGCAATTAGATTACTATCGAGCCATTCAGTTACGGCGGAGATAGTTTCATCTGTTGCGAACTCCATCGAAGTTGAGAATTCTAGAATGTCGTCATTGAAGGCGATTATGTTGAAAACATCTTCAACTTCTAGCTTAGCCAAAGACTCTAACAACGCTTTCTTTACATCCTCGAGAGGCTTCCATTTCATGCTTCCACTTATGTCGATCACAAACACAACTCTTCGTTTAAAAATCTGCAGATCGTAAACATTGCATCGATCATGTCATCATTATAAGCAGAAGATTCATTAGTGATATCCCGAAGTTGTAAGAACAAACCTGCTTATGCTTGGTGGTTCCAGGGAAAAGGTACAAGCAGAACATTCCTCTGTCATCTGAGTCCCAAGGAGAAGGAGACTTAACCAAAACATGACCACTCAGATCACCAGATGACACCTATGAAAGGAAAAAGATGTCAATGTCAAGCAGAAAGAAGTTACAAGAATACAAAATGCTAATCAGAGAATCAAGAAGTTCTCACATTGAATGAAACACCAAAATCAACCCTCGACCAAGAAGATACTTCAGCTTCATACTCACAGCTTAATTTACCAGATTCACGGTAAATCACCTGAGGATGATCACAACATTACACAATCCATAGCATCAATTTTGATCACTCTGAAATGTAGGCAGTACCTTCAAAGGATGGCTTGAATAACTGCAGGCTATTTCGCCGCCATTAACACATGAATTCAAGTTCAACACAATCTTCTCTCGTTTAATAATCTCTTTGCCGACAGGAGTCACATAAG
The DNA here is from genome assembly GCA_900406495.1 of Sisymbrium altissimum. NCBI lineage: Eukaryota > Viridiplantae > Streptophyta > Magnoliopsida > Brassicales > Brassicaceae > Sisymbrium > Sisymbrium altissimum. The sequence goes on along the minus strand of OVBI01000230.1, from coordinate 43,622 downwards.
GAGGGAACCTAAAAGGCACATTGAGATGAAACTTGCCGTCTTTGTAGACCAATTTCTGTGACCAAATCACATTAACCGAGAAGATTGATCCTCCACCAACCTTAGACCATTAGAAAGCTCTTTTAGCAATGTCGTTATCAAAAACCGAACAAAATAAAAAAACACATAAAAAAGGGGGTTAAACAACAAACATGTGGGATCTTGAAAGTATAAATTTGAGACTTCAAGAAACGCGAATCTTTGTCTTTATGAGCGTTGTCAAAGTCAGAAGTTTCTTCATCTGTAACTAGTTTGGTCTTGTAAGATTTCTCATTGCCCAGGACATCAATCTCAGCACTTAGAAATGTTCCCTGTTTTAGCAAAAACAATTAATGTTGTTTTTTTTTCAATTATTCCCAAAGAATCATAAAAGAAGTCTAAAAATGTGAGTATGCATTTTCATTCTCTCAGTGTCTGAATATATTGGAATTAAAAATGAATAAAAAAAGGTAAAAAGTAAATAACTGAAAAGTTATGAGCTAAAAGAGGCAACGAGAGATAAAGCAGAGTTTGTCGTTTGTGTAGTTTAGTCAAAATTACCATCTCCCCCATGGGAACAGCGACGCAGCAGTCAAAGCGTTTGCTAGGCATAACGCAGTGAACTCGCCACTGTCCGGTGACGGAGACGAAGGCCGTGTCGAGCCAGCAATCAACTCTCATCTCCATCCCGAGCATCTGAAGCGGCACGAGCGCCGACGGATCGCAACGTGCGTGCACGTAAGGCTGGTAGCTCGGGACGTCGGGGTTATCAACGGCCACCGGATCTGTGATTGAAGCGTAAGCCGTAATCGCCGTCGGAAGAAAATTCTCCGGCGAAGATTGAGGATCCGGGATTACGGGAGGAGCGATGCCTTTGCCGTAGTATATCCGTCGCGAGAGCTTGAGACCTTGCTCCACTCGTACTGCGAATTCTTCTGACATTTTATGAAAAAGAAAAAAGAAGAAAGGAGAGAGAGAGAGAGAGAGTGAGAGAAACTGAAGAGATTGTGTTTCAGGTCCGTCCTGTCCTGTTTAAAAGAGGATTTAAAATCGGCCGGTGAAAGGAACGGCGACACATCAGATTTTTTAGTAAGTGGGATTGTTTAGCCAATGGTTTATAGGCACGTGTAAAGCATCCTGCCGCCAGAACAGTCACGGATTGTTTTTTTCTATATATAAATACATAATTTTAAATCACGGTGAAAATTTAGTTTCATTCTCCTTCGGTCATTCTCTTCTTTCTTTTTTTTTTTATATTTTTTTCCCTATCAAATAGTTTCTTTTTCTAACGTAGTAAAAATGGGTCTAACTTTAAGCTCAACAATAGTTTGGTGGTGAATAAAATAGCTTAACATTTGTTTTCTGGACATCGAATAGCTAACATTTTTGGATTTATTTTTTGCTTTTATTTTTTCAATTCGATGTTATAATTATAGTTGAAACAGATTTCCTGTTGTATTCCGATACATACATATATAAATAATTTTATATATATATTGAATAGTTATTATTTTTACATGAAAGTTTTACAAATTTTATTTATCAACTATCAAAATTTTATAATCAAACGAAAATTATCTTTTACAAATTTTGATTTTCTATAAAAAAAAAAATACAGAACATAGAAAATATCAAACTAAAAATTTAATTTCTATCGAACATCTAATTAGGAATAGATACCAATCAAAAAACTTGTTGATCCAAATAAAATATCATCATGTTCCAAACTTACTTGTAAAATTTTAGTTTTTGCCTAAACTAAAGCTACCACTATTTAATTATTTCTTATATATTATTTGGAAATAATTTTTTTAAAATAACATTAATATCATATATAATTTACAAAAATGTCATACTGATATTTTATCGCCAGAATTTTTATCAAAATTCATAAAAAAAACTTATCTTATTAAAATAATTACAACATATACCATTATTACATTATTTCTAATATAACTATATATATACACGTTACTATAATAAAATATAAATTAATCTATCAAACTAAAACTATACATTCAATTTTCAATAAATTTTTGTTAAATTATTTATAAGATTTGGTGATAGAAATAAAAATATATATATTATCTCTCAAATTATTTATATATTTATTATTAAAATTATATTTCATATTTTTACTCTTTCTTATATAAATACATATATATATTCATTTTAATAACATTTTAATTTATTTACTAACCAACTACACTTTCATTCGTTTATAAATTTGTTTTTTACTAAACAGATTAATACTAAATATAGTGTCACAAAATAAATTATTTACTTTAAAATTAGAATTCATATTAAATTTGACCTAGAAACTTGGTGCAACATTATATATAATCATATCATCATTAAATTAAATTTTAATTAAATCAAATTATTATTAATTAAATTCAAATGAGATCAGATTATCATTAAATTGAGTTTAAATTAAGATTTTTTATTAGAATATTTTATATTATATTCATTTAAATAATAATTTTGACTGACAAACACATCAAATTTAAGCAACACCTAATATATAATTATATTCTAAATATCTTATACAACCTTTAAACATTATAATTTTTAAATTTCATTAATTTATTATATAATTTTATATTATAATAATTAATAGATATTTTATCTTGCCTAGTAAATTATTACTCTGATGATTAATCTTGAAAAATGCTTTAAGAGACATGCTTGGTGTTTGAATATTAAAAAATTTTAGGTGTTTTTGAGAAAAGCATTCTCTATGTATTTTTTTTCGTTTGTTTTGGTATTTGATTTGGGAAGAAGATTATTGCTGGTGTCCAACGGTTTTGTGAATTTATAATGTTTCCTCTCCATTGAATACGATTCTTCCTCTGTCAATTACTCATAACAGTTTTGAGGTCATGGCTCTAAATTTGGCCATATTTACCATTTCTGGTTGTTTTATAGTTTTAACTAAATCAAGTGATCTTAATATTTGATTTTAAACATATAAAATCCTTCAAAGAACAGCACAACAAAGTTCTAAAGTTTTTACGTATTTGTTACCTACTTAGACCATTTTCAGTGTATCATTCTATTTTTAACTCTAAAATATAACAAAGTTTTTTTTAAATGTATTACTTTAAAATAAAGTAATTTTAAAATAGAATTAGTGTTAAATTTTTAAAATTATTCTAAATATAGAATAAACTTAATTTTTACTTTAGAATGAGATATAGAGTAGAGTTGGAAAATATTTTCCTCTAAAATATAATTTTTATTCTAAAATAAAATGAAATTAAAAATGCCTTAGACTATTTCTAACCCCGCTTTATTTTTTTATTATAAAATAGAGTAAAAGTACATTTTAGAGTAAATCTACTCTAACCCTATTCTATTTACAACTCTATAATAGAGTAAAATTTGAGATTACTCTAAATATAGAGTAAAAAGTAGAATTACTCTATTTTTTTGTTTATTACTTTATTTTAAAAAATAAAGTAGGGGTAGAGTAAAACTTAACTTTATTTTAAGTGATACTTGTTTTTCAATAGCCGAACCAATTGAGTAGGTTTCCCACAAATAATATGATTTATGTTCAGTTATTATGTTATTTTAATCATAAATGTTAATTATTTTATCATTCCACTGTCAGTTATACCGTTTCTTAGTAGTTCTAACATAATGTTTTCAAATATTACCAGCTGAAAAGTGTATCTTAGCAATGTTTTGATCGTTAGTTTATGTTATTAAAAATCACTCTTACGTAAAAATGTTTTTAACGGAAAAAAAAAAACGTAAAAATGTTTCGCTATCCATATTGGGTCCAATGTCGAATTTAGATCCTACTATTATACGCTATATACTATTTGTGTGGACTTCGCTTCTGGATCTTTCCTTGATCACTATATAAATATCATTTGACTAAATATCACCTTTCGGTTTTGGGTTTTCAGTAAAACAAAATTGCTAGATAAGAAGATATTTGGAAAAACTTATACAGAATCCTCCAAGTCGAGATCGGACAACGGTCGAATGCTCCATATAAATTCGGCGAACCAAATCATTAGACATGTAGGCCATGTACAATAAATTACAATAATTACAAACAGCTTTAGATTTATAAATCGATGATGAGTCTATTTTAATTTCTAGCTATGAGTACTATGATGGCTGAAAATTTAACATTGTTATTATTACCCGTTCTCATCTCTTATTTCAGATATACTGATTACAAATTTTGTTTGCCTAATTAGCCGAAGTATTGGCATTGAATAGATTCGCTGAAAATGAAAAAATTAGTGTTAGCTTTTGGAATTAAGAGATGTGTGAAACCTGATTTAACGGATTGCTGTCCGCCACGCTTTCCATTACTAATGAAAATTAATAGAATTGGCCTAAGTCTAATTACTTATTTTAGGTTTTGGTCCACTAAGATTCGAGGCGGTCCTACCTTATTTATAAAATGAAGTCGTAACCAATAACTAGTCGGTGTCGGGCCAACCAGAGTGATGACATTCATATTTATAATATATTTCACGCTATGATATTATTAAATCGACTGTTTTATTTTATCTCTAGTCAATAAACAAAAAACGAATACAAAAAAATAAACATTATACAACATGTTAGTTTCAACTACGTGTCGTCGTTTGAAGTATATTATAGGCGTTAAACAATTTTCTTAGTTAAATATAGTTGGTATAGAATACTCACATCTCCATTGACAAGCTGAATACAATCATTTGTAAACGACATGAATCTGCGTGTCATTACCAAGTCTATTTTATTTAAGTAATTAAACTTAAGACTTAATATAACAGTTTTTTGGAAAACTTTAACTCTCCAGAGCGGTATCATGGTTATAATGATCAGTTTGATTGGTATATCACATCGAAGGTTTACCTCTTTAGTTACATATCCTAAAAGTTGTATTTTAAAAAAGTATTTCATATTTTTGAATACTTTTATATTTTACCACATTTTGATATCTTTGAAGTCTTTAACTATCGTCTACTGTTTTATGGGATTCAATAAATCTATGTTTTTATTACCTGTATGATTATCTGTCTTTATTTATAGTTTTATGGGATTTAAATCATAATATACTGGTATTCATTTTCATGATCACACCAAGTAACTAATAGAGCTGACTGACATATGAATATCAGAATATGACAACAAAATAAACGATGTCAAAAAAGAAAGAATACTCACTCTGGCTCTCAGAGGCCTGGGCCCTAGCCCAATATCACTATTTAAACTGAGCTTAAAAGACCAAATAAAACTATGAATCCAAACTCATATCATTAGGGCTTTCTGTATTTTTCCCATTTTGATCCCTTATAGTACTTAAAATGTTAGGGGTTTTAGTTCTTATTCTCTTATGCTAAAATCATTTATTTCTGATGTTTCTTAATTTAGCTGCGGCCTTTTTATTCCTTCTAAAAATGGAAATAGAAACATTTCTGAGTGATTGTAGCTTGAAAGGTAAATTTTGTCTTTTTATTCTTGTAGAGATAAGTCTTATTTCTACAAATTTCGACTAAAAAGTAAAAATTTGAAAATATATATATAAAAAAAATTCCCAGTTTACTAGAATTTCTGATCGCCAGTGAAAATTTGTTTTTGGAATTCTGTCGGCTAAACGGGCCGGCTTTTATGTGATGCCCCTTCACTTCCGGAACTTATTGTCTTTCAGTAAGATTTTTTTAAAAAAGATTATGCATAAGTCAAGCCACGTCCATATCTTTCTTTTTCTTCTTGCTCTGTGAATACTCATTTTATAATGCATCCAGCTTCGGAGTTGACCTATATTAAATTACACTAAATCCTAGACTTGAGCCATGAAACTTTCAAATTCTATTTTCTTAATATTAGCACGACTTTTTTCGTCATCGACCTACCGAGAAACATGAGTTACAAAAAAAGATACTATTATATATCCTGAAATGTTGAAAGGCCAATTTTTCCAAATCAAGGACACATATCCAAGAACCTGTCTCTCTGTATGTATGGGCTGTGAATCTATCATCCACGTGAAACACATTTTGAAGATTTCCCATCGGATCAATGTGAACACTTTTATATATGACGGCTTCATAAATGATATTTATAATATATTGTGTGTGTATATATACATATATAGGATTCTGAACTGGACTAATAAGTTATCGTTAACGTGCAAGATCTTACAGATCATATAATTCAAGACATGCTTCTAGAATATACCAGCATGGACGCTAAGATTAACGATAAGATATACTAAGACATTTCCCAGATCATTAATTATCAAGCTAGAATGAGATACGATGGTGGATTTAGAGTATGTATTATATACAATTACATATTTCCTGTTTGGAATATTTTGGCTTTTTTAATTTGGAAAGATTAGCCATATTGTTAGAACATACATCTACATATACCTGAACCTGAACCTGAATTGGCCAAACCGAAACAGTTTATTTGGCTATTTCTATGTGCAGTTGTTGCTTGGGAAAATATTCGTCGACCTGTTGCATTTCTTTCGTCAACGTCGATCTATTGTTTATTGTATGAAATAAATAAGTAAAGTAACAAGGAAATTATTATAAAATCATTGCAACTTGCTCTTTCCTCATTGGCCGTAAGGTGTATATTGGATCTATAAGGAATCGCCAACAAGGCATATCCTTTGGTTTAATTATTCCACGCAATCATTCAACTAAAAAATGAATTATATACGTGGCCATTATATGTAGCTTATTACTACTTTTGCTAAATAATATTTTTATTTTGTTTGCAAACCACTTCTGAGAATATATATAGGCTATATATGTGTAAGCATGTTTACACTCACGAAATGTAGAGTGCTGTTAAACTATTTTTCTCCTATTTTGAAACTGAATGCAGGAGTATTTATTAAAAAAGAATAGAATAATATAATACGTGTGATTCAATTTACCAGTAAGTTAATGACTTGTCATTTGAATATGTATATATATATATATATATATATATTTAATTATGAATCGGTCCTATATGAAATTATGCACGGTTTCTTGCAAGAACAAAAATTCTAGTTTATAAGTCTCGTGTCGTAAATAAATATTTCAATTATTGTATCTAATCAATAATTGGTAGTGCTGAAGACACCGTATTGGAATATCGGCGACATGAAGGTGATAAAATGTTAACCACGATTAAAACGCAACTAATTAACAATAAATGATTTGACTCGGTCGTATGTCAAGTTTTACTATACGTACGTCTATACCGCATTTACTATAGCTCTTTCCAGAGAGACTCAAAAACATTTTCAAAATTGCAAACTAGCCTACCCAAAAAAACAACTCGAAATTCGATCAAAATTAAACTCAAAACTTGGAAATACATAATTTTAATATTAACAAAATTAATGCCGTGGCTAACAATATACTAATATGCTGTTTTCGTGCATAGTTGAACAACAAAATTGGTTGGAAATGGTGTCACAGACGATGTGGCGACTTCTGATTAGCTAGGTTAGTCAAATGAAAACCAAACCGAAACGGCTGAAGTAAATAAACATATTTAATTAATGTTTTTTAATTTTTATATGTGTGAATGTTTGGAGAGGGGGTGGGTCGGTTTCGTCGCCAGCTGGCTTAGTTCCAGATAGACGGTGAGGATTAAGTTGTCAGAATATCAAATAATCTGACGTGGCTTAAACTATTCTTCTTCTTTCTTTTTCCACAGTTTCTTCTACCTTTAAAACACCAATCATTGCTTCTCCTTCGCCTGCACATTCTCTCTCTCTCTCTCTCTCCAAATATTTCCAAAAAACAAAATTGTTTGGGGTTCTTTTCTTCCTTCTGAAACGAGTTCCGGTGATTTTTATGAGCTACTTTTCTGTGTGGTAAAGAGAAAGGTTTAACTTTTTAAATTTGATATAAAGAGAAAAACCAAGAAACCAAGAAAAAAAAAATTATTTGGTGTGTTTTATAATTTACTGTTTTTGCAATGGTTTCGTTTTGTGAAATCTTTCTTGGTGAAGAAGGGAGTTTAGAAGACGGAGAGTGGGATAACGAAAGATAATTATAGTAATCCGATTTCTTTTTTTGAAAAATATTCCCTCTCTCTGTTTCAATACAAACAAGAAGATCATTAGCGAATTTGCGTTGCGTTCTCATCTCCTTCTACTGGTAAACTATTTCTCTTCTTGATTTTTTTTAGTTTCTTCTTTTTTCTAAATCTTGAATCTGTTTCTAACGTATTTGATGATCAAAATCTTGGAACAGGTTTTTGAATCAAGAAACCATGACGACAACCCTACTAAGTGATCCAACGATGCTACTTTCAACACCAGAGGTCATGATCGCCTCTCACCAGCCGTCTCCGGCTCAGACAACACAAATCTCAGGGGACGAGCCAGAGCCGGTGATGTGTGAATGTTGCGGATTAACCGAGGAGTGCACACAGTCTTATATAGAGATGATCAGAGGGCGTTACATGGGAAAATGGATCTGTGGACTCTGTTCTGAAGCTGTGAAGTACGAGGTTATAAGAACGAAACGACTGCTAACTACAGAGGAAGCCATGGCAAGACACATGAACATGTGTTATAAGTTCAAATGCTCAAGCCCACCTCCGAATCCAACCGGACATTTGATCTCTGCTATGAGACAGATCTTGAGAAGAAGCTTGGACTCTCCAAGGATGCTTAGATCAATGCCTAGTAGTCCTTCCAAAGATGAGGAAGATGGTTGTGTTTCGAATGTTTTGTCTAGGTCCGATAGCTGTTTCGCCAGTTTGACTTAGAAAATCTCATCGTTGGAACAAAAAAAAAAAAAAGAATGTTAAACCGGGTGATAACCGTTTGGTTTAGGGACCCCCACCTGGAAAGGATCCGGTTTTCAGATTTGAAAATTTCGTCAGTAACCAAATTGGTCTCTGTATGTGTTTTTGCCGGATTTGTGTACCTGTGGAAAATTTTGGGATAAATGCTTTTAAAACGAACTCTGTTTCTTTATTATTTTCCCCAATTGCTAATTACTTTAAAGGTTCGGAATTGTGTCATTGTGAGCTTAGTTAAACAAGAACAAAATAATGTTGATACTATTCGATTAAATTTGATGATAAAAATGGAGATTCTTTTACTAAATTATCATATTGAAAAGACATGTATGAACAAAAACCCTCGAAGGTAGTCGTCGTAGGGCCATGCTTATCTTTATGATGATTCTATATCACAAAATAGAAATGGCAAAAGGAGCTTCTTTAAGCCATTAGACAACAAACTNTTTTTTTTTTTTTTTTTTTTTTCAAATTTTAGCTATTTAGATCAAAAAGACAATAATTTATTTATTAGATGGGTTGGTTGTCCAATTTTCACTAACTCACAATAGTATCCAAAATTTGGAATTTATTCTATTACGATAAAATCGAAAAAAGAATCTTATTTGAGCATAATTGTAATTAACGTGTATGCACTCACATATTGGCTAACTACATTGATTCGACATTTCGACAACTTAAATTTTTCTTCAACTTGCTATATATCTTCTGAGAATATAATCATACCCAAAAAGAGAGGGAGAAAAAGGAGAAACAAATTAGAAGCTACAAGGGTTTAAGTGAAGAGAATCACATGCGAGAAATAAATATAAGACGTACACAACACAAGTTTCTATTTGTGTGTACTGAAAGTCTCAACTTAACAATAACTTTTAGAAAAAAGATAATTGAACTCGAAGTTTCGTTTATCATGTTTCTGGGTTAGAACTGATTACGATATCTGCGTATGGGCAATCTATTGTTGTTTAAGGGTTGTCTTAGGACGTGTTGTTTAATTTGCTTCAACATGGGTTTTGCTTTACTGCGATTTGTTGTAGTCTAAACTCTACTCTTGTAAGTTGGATTTTCCAGTTCGGTTGCTTTTGGAACCTAAGGCATGTTTTTTTTCTTTACTTATCATCAATTGTCAATTTGTATAATATATTACTCTAGTATGTGTTTTGATGTGACTTGAAACATGTATGCTTGAAGTGATAAGCTAAGTAGAAAAGAAGAAGAAGAGTGACACATCATAAAGAGAGGTGCGAGACGAGCTGATGTGGTGAACACTTTTTATAAAAAAAAAAAAAGATATACAAAAGATAGAGAGTATGGGAATGTCAAACGAAAGAAAGGTACGCTTTGAGGGATTCATGTTAAAAGAGTATAGATTTTGAGAATCGTGTAAGATAGGGAACATGATCAAACGAAACGAACCAATGTATGTCTTGAGTTTGTGGAGATCTGTTTAAGTGAAACATTAGTTTTCTACTTCTAGTGGCAATATAAAGCTGGAAATTTGTAGTGTACTGACTGCTACATTTAGCCTCGGGATGCCTGTGAGTTTTTGTACATACAGTATGATTAAGGCTTGGCTTTGTATACTTTAACTTTTTATGATTAGTTCAACTAATCATTTCGTAAAATAGTGGAGTCATGCGTCTTCGTCCCATTTTTCTAATGTCATTTGCTCTCTTTCTTTTCCCGTCTATGTCATTTACTTTGAATTTCCATCTTCATAAAAAGAACTTTATATAAATATGCATACAAATATCTAATCTTTTCTTATTTCTATCACGAAAGAGAATATAATATAAAAAAAATCAAGCACACGGTCTTCTAGTACTTATTTACATTAGTTTTTACTTTTTAGACGTCAAAATTTTGTTTTTGGTCACTTTGACGGGTTAACTATCAGTTTATCAAGGAAAACAAAGACAGAGATTGAAAATGTCTTACGCGACCTCGCTGGCCCATAGATATCAGAGACAAAGAAAGCCCAAGTGCCCGAGCCTAATGAATGGAATAATGGATCGCTGGAGAGTCCTGGAAACTTGAAATATAATAAAATTTCACATTGAATATGATTATAATTCGTTACAAAACTGGTAGCAGATTTGTTCGGAAGGTGTAAGTTCTTGAGATGTCTACACATAGCACGAAATCCAAAACCGGTGATGAAAAGGCACGAAAGAAGAAGACGAAGGGAAGAAGGAAGAAGAGAAAGGAGACGAGCTTAAATTTTTCACATAAATCTCCAAGTTTTCGTAATGATTGATGTGTCTTTCCCATAGATCCTAATGATGACTGTTAAGTTCGTTAATTTGTATTTTTCCGATCACATGCAAGAGAAGAAACAAGTACATTAAAGAAATCAAGTTAATCCACAAATTAACTACAACAAACAATGTTAATACACCAAATTGTGTTTTATGTATTTATTATGTAACGGCATATTATGTTATTTCTTTGTTAAGGAGCTGAAAGGGAGAAATCTAATCAAGAAGCAGTTGGAATGAAAATTTGAAGATGGTTTAAAAGTGCCAAAAAGCATCTAATCCCTCTAAACTCTACCTTTCCCTGTTGCTTCTTACAAACTTCCGCTACGAGTTTCGGATTGATGATTTAAAAAAAAAAAATTTTTGTCAAGACCCAGTTAATCTAATTGGTTTTTCGTATTTCAATTTAATAAATTGGGTTAATTGTATAAACTGATGTGTTTCGCATTTTCTCAACCAAATCAAGAAAGAAAACTTCAGCCTGATATAAATCCTAGAAACCAGTCGAACAACTAAAAGCATAGTAATTAAGAGTTACCTATATGACAACAAAAAATCTCCTAAGATATATGTTTCATCTGAACATAAGCTGGCATCAATTTAAAGCCCTTACCACACTCTCTAAATCCTTGACCATCTTAAATCTCTGTTTTGAACTTATGCTCGTTAAGTAGAAAGTTGCTTTCTTCAAATGATTTGTGTTCCCTAGAATGTATTTCGCCACTTCTTTCTCTTCTTGTATTAGCCATTTGTTGGGATCGCCACATTTAGGATTCAAATGATTCTTTGGTCGATTCCACTCACGAGTCATGGAATTTGTTCCCCGATAACGTTATGAGACCAAAGATATGTAAACACAAGGCATGATGTTACCATTAGATCATCAAACCTAAATAACTAAGCTGGAAACATTGCTGACATATATATTTTCTTACATTGATAATCTTGAGAACTTGCAATTTAGGCTAGCAAGCATGAGAGTAAAGAGATATCACCACGCTTTCCTATCTGCACATAGCTCCAGATAAGCCAGCTTAGAAGATGCTACCGACAGGAAAATTAATCTATGCATGAGGCAGTATTAGTACAAAAACAAGGTAATGGTACACGACTTGTCCAATGAAAGACGTTGGAACGAAGTTAGAGATCCCAGAAGGTCATCAGTTTTTATACAATTGACGCTAATGATATTTGGCTCCACTAGCTTAGTCGTCGCATTCTCAATCCGACCAAACCCAAGACCACTCTGCTCTTCAATCTTCAAGTATTTCAAAAAGGAGCATTTATCACGTAACCCCAATACTGTTGAAACGCATTGCCATTATGAATCGATAGTCTCTGACTCTCTGTAAGGATGGCACAGCAACAGTGAAAGTCACTGAAGGGGTGGTACAACGCATGCCTTTGTGAAATGATTAGGACAGCTAGATAAGAGGTTATGAAATGATTTCGATTATGAAATCCTATGCGTTTCAACAGTATTGGGTTTACGTTTCAACAGGAGCACCACCAAGTTTTCAAGATTAGGACAGCTAGATAAGAGGTTATGAAATGATTCGATGCCTTTGTATCGCACCTCGTGAAGGTAGAGAGTTCTGAGAAACTTTAAACAAACCGAAAAGGTACATCCATGAGAATGTAACGACTGAGTTTCAAGGTACTAGACTTTTATTGTTTCACAGCTATGCAAGCTTCCAGGAAACTTGAAAGGCTCTTTCTTAGATTTCACATCAAGTTCCATCTCACACACATTAGGTGCAAATGCAATCCCAATCAAGATTTCAGTGTCTGCATCACATCTATCTAACCAAACTTTTGAGAAGCAAACTCTGTAGAACCGGAGCCTTAAGTGAAAGCAAAAACCTGCAAACATTCTTTGAGAATGCCCCAGGTTCACCATTGTGATTGCAAGAATCAAACTAGAGCTGAGGCATCAGCTTCCAAAAAGACTTCCATTGTTTAAACAAATACTAGTGCCTATGGCATCTTCTGTAGGAATTAAATTATACACAATATCTACAGAATCAATGCCTCAAGCAATTCACTGATCCTGTCTTCATTAAGAATATCTCGACTTCTTATACTCTTACCACCTCTCTTGATGTCAAATATATCAAAAGACAAGATAAAAGACAAGATAAAAGACAAGATTTGGTTTCTAGTTTTGGAATTACAGTTAATAAACTCCCAAGTTACAAAGAAACTACCGTGTCATTGTTCTGTAAATTAATTTTCTAATTTCATTTATGAAATCTAACCCAAGAACTATCTAAATTTGATTTAATTCAATACTAAATAGTTTTTTAGAGAAAAAGAAAGTAACACTAATTTTTATTCATGTTTTTAATGATTTGTTACAAATCAATATTTTAATTGATCTTCTTCTTTCTTTTGTTCTTTTCCTATCTAGATTTTTTTGATGGACAAGGAATCAAAGTCTTCTCTCTTTTGTATGACTGCTTTTTCTTATATCCTCTTGTTTTTTCTATTGTACATAAATACAAATAGTATTGTGTATATATACATTAATGTGACATATCCTTTCATTAAATTACATACCCTTTAATTAAATAACTGTCATTTAATCATTGATATAATATAGCATTATTACATATAATTATAATTTACTAATAAAGAAAGATATAATGTCTAAAATAAAGAAAAAAAAGATTATCAATACACCTAAATTTTAATAATATTAATCGAATCAATTCATCACTAATATCATTTTTTATATTAAAATGCTTAATTTTAATATAAATTTGATCTTTATATCAAACCAAAACATGTAGATCATAAGAATATAAATGTTCAAGCTTTAATTGAAAAATTACACTATATAATATATATGTGTTTCTATGAAATATTGAAATCCTTGTGGTTCACGGATTAGCGAGTACTCAAAATGCTTTTTTTACTTCGAAACGCAGATGATGCTGGTCAAATTTCTATGCACCCGGCTAGAGAGTAAGGCAGATAAGAAGTAATTGGACGGCGGATAAGAAGTAATTGGACGGCGGATAAGAAGTAATTGGACGGCGGATACCCAAATCCGGCGGAAAACCCACCAACCAAGTGAATTATTATATTTTTGTACTTTTGCTAGTTACTATTCATAAAGAAAGTAAAGCAGATTTTTACTCTGGCTTTAATTTATGAAAGTAACTGGTTCTTTTACTTTTTACACTTTTCCAACTTCTTAATTTTCTCTTTATCTCACTTTTTTATCTATTCCATTTTACTCTTAACTATACCTGTCAGACCCCAAGATACAATTCCTATTTTCCACGGAATGTTTATTTTTTCTATGAAAAATAGCAATATAGCATGCTCCTTATTTCTTTGCCGACAAAAAGAAAAAATGCATGCTCCTTATTTTATTAAACGTGCTAAAGAAATGGATGTTTCGAGGAGCAACCTTGTACATACTACATACTGGTTAGGGGCCGTTAGACCATCTCGATAGTTTTGGGTTTCTTAAATATTATTTATTAATATTTTATTATAAATTAGTCATATAATAAAAATAAAAGAGGATATATAACTTAGAAGAAGTTACTTGAAGAGTTGAAGAGTTTAAGTTTAGAACCCTCTTTTAATTCTCTTATTTTAGAATAGTTTCTTAATTCTCTTTCCTATTTTTTTTATTATTTTTCTATTTTTTATTGTTAAAGAGATTATTTTTCTCAGTGGTAGCCTGGTAGGTATTATAAATAAACTTCCTCCTCATCCGAAACTATAACCTTGGCCTTCGTCTAATCGACTAATCCTTTCGTATCCGCCGTCCAATTACTCCAAATCCAGCTGAAATATAATAATTCACCTTGGTATTTCGCTTTTCAATTATTTTCGAATATCTGACTTCATATGTCAACGGACATCGTGACATACATAGTACAACTTTCACGAAATAAACATGTAAAGCTTCCAACCATTTGAGTAAATGGTGTGAGAGATAATGCTATCTCATCATATATCAACATTATCGTTCCTCGTTTCTAACTAAATACTGGTTCATCATCTGTCTATCATATATTATTTTGGTTGATCATACCCATATTTTTTCATATACACCAAAACATTAATTATCTTAACTATATTCTTTTTTTTTTCTTTTCTCCAGCGAAAATAATTTAAAATTTGGTTTCATATATATACACATAAGTTTCTATTAAATTTGGTTTCATATGTAAAATTTGGTTCTACTTGACAAAATATATATTCGACTTGGTCATCCAAATTTTAGACTGGGTGCGGAAGAGAGAACATGGTTGCAACCGACTTATTTTGATCGGACCTAGAGATCTCAAACCGGTTGAATCTGATACATCCGAATCTAAAAAGCTAGTGCATATTTAATTATGCTTGAGCATGGCTAATTTGGTCTAAACAATTTTAGTCTGCTACACTACATCCCTGTAGATCGGAATCACACTTAGCTCTAAGAAACTTGACTTCTCAACGAACCTAAGAAACCTGCATTAGAAGTTTAGCAGTACTTTAAAATTAAAATCGGAGAGACCGAGAACTAAGTAATCAAGTATCACAGGTTAACCATAGTTGACACATTTACGTGCAGCTTACCGTAAGAAACACGGAACCCATTATGTGCTAACACACTCATGATTGTGGATATTAATTTGTCTCTGACAATAAGAAAAACTTACAACATGCTTTCCATGCTGATAAATAGAGTTCTAATTACGTACATGTTTGGGTAATTAATTAAAGATGCATGTTTCACAGATTAAAATATTTGTATTCGGTTTGCTGAATATTTCGATGTCTTTTTTTATTTATTTTGAGAATCGTATTCTTCGATGTAGAGTGAGACAAAGAGAACTGTAACTTCTGAGTTAGTTATCGCAAAAATATGGCGGCAGAAAAATTAGATGTAGCTCCGAACCAATATAAATGTGTCTTTCTTTTGTTTTCATATATTTTTAAAAATAAAAAATTGGAGCAGAGATTCAATTCGTAATAACCCAAAGATAAATGCGACTATGCGAGCAGAGACAATCTCTAACGCCCATGGGAGACCACGTCTGGCTTTAATCATCTTGAAATCTCTCATCACAGAGGGAAATGCTGATTTTGTAATTAGTTACAATTTTGTGTTTTTTTTCTGAGTAGTTCCGTTTGTTTTTCCATTAGTTACGCCCTGCTTCGTGGATGGTACACAAATTTGTATCCACGAAGAAGCATGCGCAGTAAGATAACTATACCCAACTTTGTATCGGCAGATCAATCACAGAAAAAAAAAGGAATTTAATAATCTGTTAATGGATAAGGTTTTAAAAAAGTATCCTTATAATCCATTTCTTAAAGCTTTTCGTCTTTTTTATATAGCGTATATTTCTTTTTATATGTAATAATATGTTTTCAAAGTTTCTGATAATGACTTTGTGAATTTATTTCGATATTAATCAAATTGTTTTTGCTGTTAGAAAAGAAGAAGCTATTTTTCTATTATACTGAATAAAAAACAAATATTAAGCGTGGTAGTGAGTAAAAACAAAAACAAGACTAGATTTGCATGGCCCACAAGGTATGCACGAAATTGTGACACGTCGGAATGGGTGTTTCACGTACACAACTTTATCTTTCACGTGCTTGTTTTCTGTGTGTTAAATTAATTTGAAAGTTGAAAATTTTCTTTATAGATACTAGATAGTACCACACAAAAGGGCAAATTGAATATATGCCATGAAATTCTTAGGTGTAATAAAAGGAGTTCAATTATTCAAACGTGTGACGACGTTTTAATGTAACACTTAATATATGGTTGTAATTGATATAATTAATTGAATAAATTTGCATAAAATATAATTAAATGAAACAGAAAAACAAATTTATCTAATTCATTCTCTCAATTCTTTTGTAGAATAATAAATATATATTTTCATCTAAAAGTTGTTCATACTTTCAGTTTCTTTTAATTCAACTACTTTTAAACTTCAATGGTGAAATTTTAGAAGAATGCTTAATTCCACCAATTTTTGTTCAACTTAACTGATAAAAATTTAGAGAAAACGTAGTTTCACCAATTGTCGTTCTTCTAAACATACAACCATTTAGACTAATATATACAACCATTTGATTGTCAGCATTTTGACCATCATTCAACCAGTTGTCAAGTTAGAGCCAACGCACGTATCATGCAAAATAAATATTGATATACAGTACTTTTTTTGCTTCAAGTCATATATTTTTATATATGTTTGACTTTGGATAATAATCTCCTTAGAAGTCACAGCGATTGTATAGCACAGTTGTTGATGATGCCGGAGACAAACGCTTTGTTACTTGACCATGAATATAATAATATATACGACCATGTTTTCCGCCATGCATATCTAACAAAATAATTGGTCAAACCGATTAATGATTAAATCACATAAACAAGTGCAAAAATGTTGGAAAAAAAAACAATTCATTTTTACGCAACTAGTCCAATGTTGTTTCAGTTATGTTCCCCATGAGATATAGCTAATTGGATCTTAGTTCGATTTCACTGCTACGTTTGCTGAAACATATATGACTTATGTCAAGAAAAGAAAAAAGATTTATGTCTTGAGATCTGTTACATGTATTTCTGTCCCTAGTCTAAAAACTAATGTGAATTAAATGCCATGGTAGACTAGTCGTCTCAAAGTATTTGGATGGTGGATGGTGGATGGTGGATGGTGGATGGTCTATGCAGAATTTGGGTCAGAAAGAATAATCTTAATTAATGTTGTCAAGAACAAAAAAAAGCACGAATCCTTACACATATTCACAAATTTCTTTATACTTAATAGTTTTAAAATCGGAGGCTCAATTAAAAGGCACCACCTAAACGTACGTGAATATGCTTCCCTTCTTAGTAGGCGTTGTTAACGACCAATAGAAGCTTTAAGCAAGTTGCTTAACCTAATAGCCTTATATAAAGCGATTATACATTGGCCAAACCCAAGAGGCGGCACGAGCGAGCAACTTGTTGTAGCAAAATGGTGGCTATCACAACTTAACAATACTATTCTTCCTTGAAAACTCTACAAAGAAAAGATTGTAATGTGTGAGCATTGACTAGTTTAAACAGAAAGTTCAATTTTTAATTTTATTATAAATTGAAACTATGCATAGATATATGTGTATGCGTCTGTGATGTGATTTGCAAGATTCCTTTCAAAAATCAGACACTGTGATGAATTGCTAAAAGGAGATCAATCCCCCCCAAAAAGAGAGAGAGGAAAAAGCGAGCTCTACATGATAACTGATAAGCGCGATGGTTTTTGGACTTTTTGAAACGTCATCTTAATTTTCTGGCTAAACTTGAAACGTCATCTTGCATGCATGTATATTAGTTTGGTGATATATGACGATCGATATATCAGGACTCACGAATGTAACTCATGACAATGCTTACGTCTATATATGTAATACCGCCATCTTTGTTTGTTACACTGTATTTATACAGTCGATAGTAATTTTATAATGTTGCACATATATATACATGTCCGAGACATGGTCAACTTTTTTTGTCGAGCCCATGGACATAATCACCAATTCGGGTGACCTTTAAATTATTTCGCTGTATCTATATTATTTATTTTTCTTTGTAAAATATCAAATCCACTGTTTTATCAAACTATCACAAACCGATCTTCAAAATTCGATATCGAATTATTTATTTACTTCACTTGTGGTGTTTTCTTTCTTTCACTAATAGCTCTGGTCAACTTTCGTTGACGATCCCGGGATATAATCTCCATTTCCGGAAACAATAAGGGTAATATTGTCATTTCATAAACAACTTTCATTTCTTGTTTGCTTCCTTAACTTTTTTTTTTTTTTTTTTTAACGTCGCGTCCTTGACCTTTTTGAGACGCGTTTGTGTCTGACTCGGAACTCAGATTGACTCAATGACAAGATTTTTTTTTTTCAAACATCACTTGTTTCTCTTAAAAAAAGAAAGAAAGTCTTGTCAAATTTGTTATGGCGAAATAACACTTTGCTGATGCAAGTCATACCAAAGAATAATTCTGTGAAAAGAATTAAGGTATCAATAACGAATAAAGAAAAATCTTAAGTTGAACATTAGTTGGAAAAAAAAAAGTTGAATATTGAAGTGATCGTACTATTCTAAAAGGCTACAACATTTGTTGAAAAATTGCCGTTTTTTTTTTTTTTGGTTTGGTTTACCAAAAGAATGAAAATGTAATTGACCGAAGAAAGGCAGGTAAACTTACGAATATTCCAATTAAAAAAACGTGTGTGCGGAGAAATAAGCTTTCTCTTTCTCTCTCCTCTATGAGCTTACGATATATAAATAACTGGCGCCTGCAGAATATTTATAAATCATAACGCACCAAATAAAAGCTCTCAACTTTCCCTTTCATTCCCACCGGCAATCTCATCACTTGCGAGAAACAAAGCCCTCAGCTTTATTCATTAGTTAATACTAATTCTTTATCATTTGTGAAAATGGCTCTAGCTAAAGACATAATGGGTTGTCGTCTCGTCTTCGAGAGATCATCATCACTCGCTTCATCTCCCTTTCAATCTCGTCTCTCCATCAAGAAGAGGACACAGAGAACGCAGTTGTCGATCAACCCTTTTGACCCGAGACCGATGAAAGCCGCTATCTCCGGCGGTGTCGTGGCGGCAATCAGCGAGGATTTGGTTAAAACGCTGCGTATTAACACAATCGGTAGAAAGCAAGAGAAGAAGCAGAAGGAGGAAGAGGAGAAAGCGGTTCAGTTTAAAGTGAGAGCAGTTGCGACGGTGAGGAACAAGAACAAAGAAGACTTTAAAGAGACTTTGGTTAAGCATTTGGATGCTTTTACTGATAAAATCGGTAGAAACGTCGTCTTGGAGCTTATCAGCACTCAAGTTGATCCAAGTAAGTCATTAACATTCTTCTTTACAATCTTTCTTCAATTTTCGTGGGTAATTTTTATGGGTACGTAAGCACTCAAGTTGATCCGGTCAGAGTTTTTATTTTATTTTTTTCCCAAAAGTTTCTGCTATTTACCCGAATAAATTATTTCAAAACAGGAACGAATGAGCCGAAGAAGAGTAAAGCGGCGGTATTGAAAGACTGGTCAAAGAAATCGAACTCAAAAGCGGAGAGAGTCCATTACACTGCGGAGTTCACGGTGGATTCCGCCTTTGGTTCGCCGGGAGCCATCACCGTGACTAACAAACACCAAAAAGAGTTCTTCCTTGAGAGCATCACCATCGAAGGCTTCGCATGTGGTCCTGTTCACTTCCCATGTAACTCATGGGTCCAATCCCAAAATGACCATCCATCCAAACGAATTTTCTTCACTAATCAGGTAATTAATTAACTCTTAATCAATACCATCAACAAACCCCGTTAAATGTGAATTCTTTATAATAGTATACTATATCATATAGTAATGTCGTGGTGGGTCCAAAAATGGTCTTAGTTAACTACCGTGACTTTCAACTAAATATTTTGGATTGGAAAATTAAATGTCTTTACAAACTTGCGCAGCCTTATTTGCCTAGCGAGACACCGTCCGGTCTAAGAACATTAAGGGAGCAAGAGTTGGAGAATCTAAGAGGAAATGGGAAAGGAGAAAGGAAATTATCAGACAGAATCTACGACTTTGATGTCTACAACGACATAGGAAATCCAGATATATCTCCCGAACTAGCCCGTCCGGCGTTTGGCGGCCGTGAGTTTCCTTACCCTAGACGCTGTCGAACCGGCCGGTCTTCCACAGATACCGATCTAATGTCCGAGAGACGAGTAGAGAAACCATTACCGATCTATGTGCCACGAGATGAGCAGTTCGAGGAGTCTAAGCAGAACACTTTTGCTGCGTGTAGGCTTAAGGCGGTTTTACATAACCTTATACCTTCGCTAAAAGCTAGCATTTTGGCTGAGGACTTTGCTAACTTTGGTGAGATTGATAGTCTTTACAAAGAAGGCTTGCTTCTCAAGTTAGGGATTCAAGATGATATGTTCAAGAAGTTCCCCTTGCCTAAGATCGTCACTACCCTCCAAAAATCTAGCGAAGGGTTACTCAGATACGATACTCCCAAGATAGTTTCAAGTAAGCACATTAATTACTTCTAATCATATTGATTAAATTAATTCTTTTACTTTATGTCCTTAATTCGCTTTTCTTTATGATATTTCGAGGTTAACGAGTTAAATAGCACATGTGCCATCACATATTCACATGCCAATTTAATGACGAACCAATCCTTAAAAAAACTAGAAATTCATTTGTTTTTTTTGCTATATAGTTTATGTACATGACTATTTGGAACCAACAGTGAAATTTCCTTAAATAAAGAAACATGCTTCACGTGCTTAATTTATTTCTTTATTTGTTGTGCTCACCTAAAAGTTAAAATTTCGCTGGTGGTAGTTACATTAGTTTGAGAATATAATTCGATTAAAAGCGCGTTTCTGTTTTATATTAGTCCTCTAAACTGCTTACTTAGGTCTTCTTATAATATATACTTAAAAATTTTCTAATCGCTCTGTTTTACCTTTAATAATAATTTAGAGGATAAATACGCATGGCTTCGGGATGACGAGTTCGCACGCCAAGCCATAGCTGGGATAAACCCAGTCAATATTGAACGAGTCACGACTTATCCACCTGTCAGCAATCTTGACCCCGAGATCTACGGTTCACATATAGACTCTGCTCTCACCGAAGACCACATCATCGGCCACCTTGACGGATTGTCCGTACAACAAGTAAGAATCTATATATAATCTCATTAGCGTACATAAATACGAAAACAATCTTGACTAAATAATTAATGAATATTTTTCTATTGAACTTTCAGGCGTTAGAGACGAACCGATTGTTTATGGTGGACTACCACGACATATATTTACCGTTTCTAGACCGAATCAACACGTTGGATGGACGTAAGGCTTACGCGAGTCGAACCATACTGTTCTTGACTCGTCTCGGTACACTCAAACCTATAGCCATCGAGCTAAGCCTCCCTCCTCAACCAGACTCAAACCGAAAGTCCAAGCGCGTAGTCACACCACCAGTAGATGCAACCTCCAACTGGACGTGGCAGCTAGCCAAGGCTCATGTTGGGTCCAATGACGCTGGCGTCCACCAGCTTGTGAACCACTGGTTACGAACCCATGCTTGTTTGGAGCCGTTTATATTAGCTGCTCATAGACAATTAAGCGCGCTGCATCCGATATACAAATTATTAGACCCTCACATGAGATACACGCTAGAGATCAATGCCGTGGCACGACAAACTTTGATTAGCGCGGACGGTGTGATTGAATCGTGCTTCACAGCTGGTCAATACGGTCTCGAGATTAGTGCCGCTGCATATAAGAATCGATGGCGGTTCGATATGGAAGGCCTCCCTGCTGATCTCATCCGAAGGTAATGTCTCAATAGTTTTTGTTTCTTCTTAAGTTTAAGCAAGCACTGCTAGATTTATAACTTAGTATTAAACTAAATCTAATGCACACTCTAGATAATATATGCATGGTCCAAATTGTATGTATAAAACGCATTCTAGCACTTTATATATACTATAGTAGCTAGTGAGACTAGTGGGATAGGTTTTTTTTTTTTGTCTGGTTTAAATTTGGTTTCTATATTTCTTTCCTTTTAATAATTGTTGAATAGAATCTAACTATTTTTTTTATTTATTAATTTTTACAGAGGAATGGCTGTTCCTGACCCAACACAACCACATGGGCTGAAATTACTTGTCGAAGATTACCCATACGCCAACGATGGTCTCTTATTGTGGTCTGCGATCCAAACATGGGTCCGAACCTACGTGGAGCGTTACTACCCTAACTCGAACCTAATCCAAACCGACACAGAGCTTCAAGCCTGGTACTCCGAGTCAATAAACGTAGGTCACGCTGATCACCGTGACGCCGAATGGTGGCCAGAACTTTCCACCGTCCATGACCTAGTCTCTGTCATCACTACCATCGTTTGGCTCGCCTCCGCACAACATGCGGCCCTCAACTTCGGACAGTATCCTTACGGTGGTTATGTCCCAAACCGTCCGCCATTGATGCGCCGGTTGATCCCCGACGAGTCAGATCCCGACTTCGCAAGTTTTATCGAGGATCCACAAAAGTATTTTTTCTCGTCGATGCCAAGTTTACTGCAGACGACGAAGTTTATGGCGGTAGTTGATACATTGTCTACACATTCGCCGGACGAGGAGTATATCGGGGAGAGACAACAACCATCGATTTGGACAGGAGACGCTGAGATCGTCGATGCGTTTTATGGATTTTCGGCAGAGATCGGACGTATAGAAAAGGAGATTGAGAAAAGAAACCGTGATCCTAGCCGTAGAAATCGGTGTGGGGCGGGAGTTTTGCCATACGAGTTGATGGCTCCAAGTTCTGAACCGGGAGTTACGTGTAGAGGCGTGCCTAATAGCGTATCGATTTAATATAGGAAACCTATAAGTAAACAAATAGATTTTTGAAGCATGTATAATTTTATATATAATTTGTTCATTTTTTTTCCTGGAAAGAAATTGTTGTATCTTTCCGCGGATTTGTGTTAGGTCGACACTAACAACATAAATAAATACTAAGAAGTAAGAATTATAATATTACAATGGTCAAGTGGAAAATTCCAAAAATACATTTTTATGATGCTCCTTTAGTCCTTTTAAAATATTGCTGTTTGCTATATTTTTTTTTAAATACCACTATTTTATATGTCATTTTTTTTAAGTTCAAATTTATAAGTGTTCATAAATCAGGTAGAAAATATCATATCTATTTTTAAAAAGGATACTATGAAATCTATATATAGTTTTTAAATAAATTTTTATAATATGAAAATATAGAAAGTATAAATATTCATGTCAATTCATAGAAATTGTATTTTCTTTAAAAATTTATGTGAGTAATATTTTTTTTTAATATAAAATGGTATCATGAAGTTTATATTAATCAAGATTTCTTGAACATACAATTTTAAACTGAAATCAGTGCTAAACTGAGCTAATTTTGGATTGAAGATACCAATATCTATTAAAATTTTATCTTTATAATTATCTTATATAATATAAATTTTAAATTAAATAAGTGTTTATTTGTTGTTGGTGAATCGGTTTGGTTTAAAGTCAAGCACTTCGATGTGATCGGTTTTATGGTGTTCTGGTTCTAAATTTTTTGTCGTTATTCTATTTTTTTTAATGAATTTGGGTGAATACTCTATTCCGATTCTTGCTCTGCTTTACACTTTTTACTAGGTTAATCATTAAGCGTTATCTCAGTTAAATAAGTGTTTATTTGTAATCTTTTTTTTTTTTTTTTGTCGGCAGTCGATTCGATTCTAAAAAGGCAAATTGAGTATTATTTTTTTTTTGCCAAATTGAATTAAAACGTTAAACATATGTAAACACTCTATCTGACTCGGAGGGTCTGACGTAATCGGGGATTTCATCATTTTACGCTTGGCCGGCCGTATCAATGGCGAGCATCATCAGAAGGCCGTTAAACTTGACGGCGGCCGTCCGGTTTCGACTTGCTCCGTTATTTTCGTTCTCCGGAAGTTCTGGTTCTGATAACTCGAACGCGACTCGTTGCTCTGAGTTAATTCGAGTTCCGAGTTTAGTGGAAGGCTGCGATTACAAGCACTGGCTGGTGCTCATGAACCCTCCCAAGGGATACCCTCCTCGAAATGACATCGTCCGAGGCTTTGTCAAAACCCTAGCCATGGCTGTAGGGAGGTAAACTAATCAAGAACTTTTTTCTCTGTATCAATAAAGCTCTGGTTGTGTGGTGCTCTATAGTAGATACGTTGCAATCGAAAAGCTCAATCTTTTGATTAAAGTTCGAAGCTTTGTGGTATATGAATGTGGTTGCTTGTTGTGTGCAGCGAAGAAGAAGCTAAGAAATCGATATACTCTGTTTCCACAAAGTACTACTATGCATTTGGTTGCAGGGTTCATGAACCTTTGACTTACAAGATAAGATGTATTGACACAGACTCTCATCTTATTTCTTTGGGTTTCTTCTTTTTTGTTTCTAGTTCTGTTGGAAAATGCTGTAACTTTGGCTTATGTTTGATTGCAGCTCTGCCTGATGTTAGATGGGTTCTCCCAGATTCATTTATAGTGGATGGTGACAGTGGATATGGAGGTTTGATTTGCTGCTTGAGTTTTGTTTCTTTTCATCAATCAAAGTCATATGCATGTGTGCTGCATTACCCTTCTTTCAGAACATGGCATAAATAACATTGCCCGCTTAGTAAGTTCTGATTGATTGTCCACCAAACCCCTGTCTTTTGGCTCTGTTTCTGGTTGCTTGTACGAATCTATAGGTTCTCCCAGTGGCTGGTTTTGTTTAAGAAAGTTTCGAATGTTGCATCCATAAATCTCAAGATTCAAAGATTGTGTCACTTATTCTTGGGTTTCTTTGGGGGACAAAAGCAGTTGTAGCCTTTGTATTTGGTACCTGCTGCACTCTTTGTTTCTTAATCTTGCATTACTATTATTATTATTTGTGCAGGAGAGCCGTTTGTCAATGGGGAGGTTGTCCCATACGATGAGAAGTATCATGCGGACTGGCTACGAGATCAAACTGATGAGGATGCTAAAAATCGAGTAGTCAAAAAGAAGCCTAGGAGGAAAAGAAAGAAGAAGTCTTCTTGATATTTGCTAGATTTGGTATTTCGAAATCTTCTTGCTTGCGTTACTCAAGCCTGAGGACTTTCGGGAATGCGTCTTCTAGTGTTACTAGCATGAGCTATTGTAAAGAATCCTAGGTGTAATGGTAGGGGGTATCAATCGAACCCGACATATTGAGTAGATTCCACATCATTTTGTAGCTACTGAGAACTTAGAAACTTAAATGGAACGCGTCTTCAAGTGAAAATTCTAGAGAGTTTCTTACATATATATATGGAAGCTTCTGTTACAGTGATGATGTAAGCCAGTGCCAGTACTACACGTTTTACTGTTCTCATGAAAACTGGATATTCAATGAACATATGATCCGTTTCTTTCTGCTCTTTCGCAGAATTGTCACTTCGACGATTCATTACAGTTCTCTGTATTGCTTCAGTTTTTATTAATGACATATAACCTGTTATGTGTTGAAGTCTCCTTTGAAATAGACCAATCCACCAAATGGCTGCTTCTTGTCCTTGTTTGTCATTCAGGACCATGTAGAAAATTAGAGGAGACGAAAGCAACCACAGAATTGGTTTTCTACACGTCTTTGAGTGGGGTTTGGTGGGATTAAGAATTATTTCTTCATGACCAAGGTATGTAATCTAATCTGGCTTCATATGATAACTGTTTTGTCTGAAACTGGAACATGCTTGCGTATGTACCCAAATTCT
This sequence comes from Sisymbrium altissimum, assembly GCA_900406495.1. Taxonomy (NCBI): domain Eukaryota; kingdom Viridiplantae; phylum Streptophyta; class Magnoliopsida; order Brassicales; family Brassicaceae; genus Sisymbrium; species Sisymbrium altissimum. Next base: position 17,230 of record OVBI01000230.1, on the reverse strand, counting down.
AAAACATTGACTAGCAACAAATTCTTACACCACTGAAATTCTTTGTTGGTGAACTACAGTCAATTTAGGATTTGATGTTGGTCTTTGTGGTGAAAAAAAAATCCAAGAAATACTGTCCCTTTTGAACACGCATACAATTCAGACTTACACATCTGTAGTTACAAAATCAAAAATTGACTGCTAAAATATCTATGTAGCTCACTTTTTAAGCTACGTTTCTATCACAATATCTGCAGAATTTCACAAAATCCTATAGTATTTTCACTTATCTAACACAACCTTTTTTTTCTTTCTCCTGTATATACTATCGTTTCCTAATTTCTATACCTTTATAAAAATAAATAAATATTCTTTGTGCGATTAATCACTTCGCGTGGGTGTATAAACTGGTTCCTAAACTCTTGTACAGAGTAGTGTCTGAATATACGGCGCGAGACCTCATTGCCCTGTGTTTACGTCTCTTCCTTCGACCTGCTTTATGTCGTGGACAGACGTTTGCCTCCTTCTCTGTTTCCTGCTTTGGGACTTTGACATCATCATTACATTTGATGTCATGAACTTCATTTGCACCTACTACTGGAACAATATACACAAATGGCCCGTTTTGGATGTCTTTGAGGTCTAGAATTGGCTCCAGGGTCTTGACCACGGTGGTCATAGTGGGCCGTGACTTAGGGTTGTGGCTCAGGCACTGGTAAGCCAAAGCAGCTGCTTTTCTGATGCCTTCAAGCGAGTATCTCCCTTCGAGACTCGGGTCTATGATCCTCTCAAGCTTGTTAGGATCCTTTAACATGGGTCTTGCCCATTCCACTAAGTTCCTTCCTCTCTGTGACCGGTACTTCTCCACTGCCTTTCTAGCTGTTAGCATCTCCAGAAGCACCACCCCAAAACTGAACACATCGCTCATAGTTGTCAAATTACCTGAAATGCACCAAGAAACATGTAAGCTCAGAATGTAATGGTTGTGATTTATGAAAAGTAGCCTTAATGTTGTGTTCTTTAACCTGCTGAGATGTATTCTGGAGCGGCATAGCCTTCTGTGCCCATTACACTTTTGGTAAAGTTTGAGTCTTCGGCCTCTGATCCATCTGTGGCTAAGCCGAAATCTGAAAGCTTAGAGCTGTAATCCTGAAAGTTTCAGATGTAAAGACATAAGTGATTTGACATGACAATATGTATAGTGAAATGCAAAACTACTAAAGTAGGAAGAGAAGCTTTGAATTACCGAGCTCAAGAGGATGTTGGAAGGCTTGAAATCTCTGTAAATGACAGGTTTCTTTTCTTTGTGAAGGAACTCAAGGCCTTTCGCAGCACCAAGCAGAATCTTCACTCTTGTTAACCAAGGCAAGGCTCCACCATACTCTGCATTGCACCAAACGGAAATCATATTGTTAGTAATCTGCGTCTCTCTGGAACAATCATTTTTCGATTTTTGTATGATTTTTGACTCACTTTGAAATAGATGGTCTTCCAGATTTCCTCGTTCCATGTATTCGTAAACTAGAAGCCTGTGATCATCCTCACAGCAGTATCCGATCAAGTTCACAAGATGCGGATGCTTCAACTGACCAAGGATTATAACTTCAGCCTGCATAGTGTCAAAGAAACGTTTTAATGATCTCATTCTCACATGAGCTGACTAATTCATCAATATGCAGGTGGAGTTAAATTATTTACCAGCCACTCTCTATGGCCTTGTCCACCTTCTCGTTTCAAGACTTTAACAGCAACAGGCTGAGTTTTCAAACCAGTCTTGAGACTATCATCAACAAAACCTTTGTAAACTTCCCCGAATCCTCCTTCACCGAGGTAATTATGCTTTGAGAAGCCTTGTGTGATCGTTTTGAGCTCGTCGAAGGTGAATATGTGAATGTCTATGAGAAAAGAGTTTGAGAAGTCGTTGAGTGAGATGGTTGAATTGCTGAAATCCGACAAATAGACTCTGCTTCGCATAGAGGTTTGTCTGGAGAGCAGAAGAAGTCTTTCCTTTGATGGATTTGTTGTAGTCTTCTCGTTTGTATTGTTGATGCAGCTTATAGGAAGACATATATTCTTCCAAGAAAATCTCATTGCTTTCATCTGAAAGAATTTATCTTTTTTTGTGTTTCTTTCAGAAGATTTTGTCTCTCTATATTGTTAATGGTTTTCTTTTTGTAAATATATATAGGAGATGATGAAACTTCTTTGAAAAGGGCTATTGAGAAATTGGAAAGAGAGAGAGAAAGAGAGTGGTGAAGACTCCAAAAGCAAGTCTATAGTCTTAAAAAGACATCCAAGGAGGCATCAGCCACGCAGCATAATCAGTTGTCTATATAATATGGAAATGAGTAAGATTTTTCTTAGATCCCTCCGTTTTAAACTCTTTTTTTTTTTTTGTCAATTTCAAACTTTAATTTTTGAAGCAAAACTTATTTATGAAGTATAATTTCCTAAACTACCAAAACGAAGCTGTATGTTTCTATTAATATTATTCCAATTTTTATTCTCTTTCTTTCATTCCATTTCAATGTTTTGGTTGGTTTACATGATAATTTGGCATTCATTTCTGATAACAGATTAGCTTATTATAATATGTGCAAGAGACATTTCAGAGACGGTTTTGGATCTATTAGAAATTTCTTTGACTATCTCAAGCCATCTCATTCTTTTTATGCTTATTGGCTACTATCATACACTTGTAAGTTGTTAATGAAATGGTTATAAATGTATCATATATTCATTTTCATCTAGAAGAAATGTTGCTTCTGCTAAGTAAACTATGTTAGTTCTACTACTACTAATAATAATAATAGTATTTGGATTGTTTTCTGTCTCTTTCTCTCTGTGAAGTTGGAAATTTGGAATGTGTAATCCAATACCTTTGGCTCTGGCCACAGGCCACACCATTGACTTGAAACAATGGTATCCTCTGTTTTCTCCGTTCGGCTGAGTTGTTAAAATCACATAAAATTTGTTTTATACTATATAAAAGTCGGTCAATTGTATTTTATTTCCTACTATTGCGATTAATAAAAAGAATTATAACAATTTCTTTATAATAATTTCACCTGTCTTTCATAACTGACGAAATTTATAGAAATCTCACCAGATCATACTGATCTGCCATTTGTGTTTGATCCTTTTGAAGATTAAGATAATTCTAGTAGTATTTTTAAATTAAAAAATGATACAAATGTAGAATTCCACTAAATCTGCTCTTGTCGTGTCATACTCATACATAAAATATAGTTGCATGCGCGAGAAAATTCTGTTCGAAATTTGTTTTGCAATTTATTTTCTTGAATCAAACGTAAATTGGTTATGTTACTACGTGGTGGCCGTATGAGCTGATGCACCAAATTCTTTTCCAATAAATAGTAGTTAATACGAAGCAAACGAAGATTTGCTTTTCGTTAAGGTCAATTTGCTCATTATCAATGATTTATTTTTCAACATTTTAAATTTTACTGAGAGCGACGGGGCAACAACTTATAGCCAAATCTTTTGAAAAAAGAGTATCACTTTATTAAAAATACATCTTCTCTTTTTTTTTTTCTTATAGCGCGCTTATATACATAGTATCTACTAAGACCTTTTATATGATTTAAAGAGGCCTGCGCATTTTATTTATATATAAGCTACGTAGCTTTCTGTTATGTGTTTTTTCATGGAAAAAAGACTATACATGAAAAAAAAGGAAAAGCTATAGTTTGGTAATCGTTAATAGTTTAATGACAAATTGATACATCTTAGTTTCTTCCTGATCAAAGACTCATGTGGCGTAAATAGAGATGGGAACTGTCTTTGTAAAGATGTGAACTGTGCTTAACAGTCTAGTGACACATTAACCACGTGACGTATATAAATTTTGGTTTTGTCGTCACCACGTGACGTGTATTGTCTTCAAACTCCACAAAATTGTATTATCATGATATCATTATATCATATTATTAATATATTTATATGTACGCAGATAGTCAGATATTTATCAATTGCTTCTAGAGAAACTAGTTATATATGTATATGTACATGATAATATATATATTATATTTTTAATGTGGATGGTATATATCATTTCAAGATATAATTGAGATTGAACCGAACTGAACTAACTTGGTTGGTTTAACTAATTTGACCTGGAAATTCAAGTGGCACTAGACTTGATTATTACAGGACTATATATGGGTTTTAATAATAAATAATGTGAATGAAATCAATGCATCTTTAAATCAGACCGGCAAGTAATAATAGAACAAAAAGACCTAATTATTAAAGGACTATATATCAATATATGGATTTTAATTAATAAGAATAAATAATGAGAATTAATGCATCTTATAAAATCAGACAGGCAAGTAATAACAGAAAGTAGAAAAAGAAGAGAAAATGGATGAAATCAATCGTATTTCTCGAGTGTTCATAGAAATTTACAGTGAATTTGAATGTAAGAAACTTTTGACTCCTATATTTCCGTTTCTTACCACATGAAAGACCATATGGAGAAAAGATATGTGTAGACAAGATTTAAGAACGAAAAAGAGAGAAATGTAATCATGATTTCAGGATTCAGGTGTTTCAATAGAAGAGAATTTTTGGATCCCAACTTTGAGTATATATTGAACATATTATAAAATAAACTAGTATTAAAAAATGAGGTTTTATTTTGTGGCAGCCGCGGAGTTGCATCAGTTAAAGGTTGCTTTTGACCTTGGTCCATTTTACATGGATATTTTATTTAAAGCAAAGATAATCACGTGGACATATGTTCTTGTTTTAAATATATAAAGTTATAAACACTCTAACCGCAAAGAAATTATGCTCCGTAAGTCCCTCTCTGATTTGAATCCACGCGGTCCACAAAAGTATTTGTTTATGCTTCAACATATTACGTCTGTGCATACACACATATACAAGTGCCAAAATTCTCTTGAAAGCTTCACGGACCTTTTCAATCGGCACCTAAATTAAAGTGTTTAGAGTTTGTTTTTTTAAAAGGATAGTTAGAACTTAGAAAAGTACTCTTACTTTTATTTAGAAAAATAGATTGCACTTTAAAAATTAAAATAAAAGACGAATTTAAGACTGATTGGTTTAGGTTTTGTAAAATTAAAGATTTAAAGTTTAAGACTTCTTACATCTGTGCATACACACAGACAAATTTATGAATCAAACCATTTGGAGTCTATAAAGATAGATAATTAGAAAAGTAATTTATATATATATTTTTTTTAAAATAGACTACGTAGAAAAAGTATAAACAATACTTCTTAATACTTTTTCTTGTTATAGCCAGTGGCCTTGATTTCTTGAGTGATTTTTTTGTTTTTCATTTTTGATTTTTTTATTTGATTTTTAGATTTTTAGTTTTTGATTTTTTTTATGCAGATTACACAAAAAAATAAATTAAATTAAAAAATACAAACAAAACCTCGTGGTTATTATTATTATATTATTTATTATGTATTATTTTATTTTTTATAATGATTTTTTTATTGTTGTCGAGTGTAAAATAATTGTGTCCCATAAGATACAGTGCATGAATTTACTGCACATAACACATGTTTCATGAGTTTCAACTTCTTAAAAAAAAATTTAAAAAATATAATAGGTAATTTGATTTTGATTTTTTTTTCTATGTATTTATTGATATATAATTTTTTTATAAGTTAGGTTTCTTAAATTGATAATTTATTGGCATTATTTTAAAAACTTTTTTAGTGATATTATTTCAGAAAATTTAAAATTATTTTTAAAAACCTAACTTATAAAACAATCTAAAATAAATAAACATACATATAAAATCAAAAACTAAATGAAATCACCAATCATTTATCGAATAACCAAAAATTAAAAGCCAAAATCAAAACCAAATAAGCAATCAAAGCCATGAATTCTGTTTTTTTGTTTATAAATGGATAGTTTCTTAAAAAATCTAGTTTTCTTAAATTATAAAAATCTAGTTTCATAAATCTTGATTTGATATAACTTGGTTTTTAAAAATATCAAAAAAAAAAACCAAAACTTGTTTTAGAAACTACAAACAATTTAGGCTTTAGGACTATAAGATTTGAAGTATGTAAACTAGATAACTTTTGTTAATTTAAAATCAAGTGTAGACTATGATTTAATTTTGCCATAAATTAGGCTATACTTTTAATTTTTCGTTACAAAAACAAAAAGAGATCTTTTGTTTTTCCAAAAGGAAAGTATAATCGAAAAATGGGAGCATATAGATTAATTCTAACAAATACCAGTATGGCACCCATTTTCAAAATCATCTGAGCAGCTAAAATTAATGTAGTAGCTCTCCTCATGTTCTAGATGCTCCTCGACACAAACAAAAATCGAGAACTGCAATAGTTCGGACAGTGATATTAGGTTGGTTTCTATATGAAAGCTTCGATGTCAATCTCCACGAAAGAGCATGGATCAGTGATGTCAAAGTTGCTCAAAACCTGATGGAAACAAAGGAAAAAAATATATATGATTTGAAAAAATGTAAACATTTCAGATTTTTGGATCGAACAAGGAGGAGGATGTAATAAGAGTGTACCTGAGGATGCACGATTCCAAAGTTACCAATTGGTTTCCCTCTGACAACGATGCTCGCTTGCCTTCCTGGTAGAAACTCGGGCTCCTTTTGCATAACACAAGAGAAGAAGAGGGAGATTAGATCTTGAGACAGACGAAAATGAAATATCTTTCGATGCTTGAGGATCGAAAAGAGAGCTTACTTGAGAGAGCTTTATATAGTATCCGGTATTGTCATCTGATGGTACAAATGGGATCCCCATCACTTCCATGATTCTATCTACGAGGCCATGTATAAGCTGAAAGAACAATATACAGAGTAAGCCAACCATTGATGAAGTTGAGAGAAAATTGGGCGATAATGAAGAAAATTGGGAAAGGAAACCCATACTTCAAATCCAGAAGTAGCGCCACAATGTAGCGCAGCGAGATGGCGACGATTTGATGCACCGACGTCTTTGTTCTCATCCAACAAGGCCACATCACCTATTTCATAAATCTTGAACCAAACGAACAGAATTTTTCATCGAAACAGCATATCAAATCTCAAATCGAGCCAACGGTGATCAGATAGATATGGCTTTACCTTAATAGGTTTAGGATGGTCTTTGTTTGAACCAACTGTCTTCAATATTCCGGGCATGAGACTCCTCCTCATAGCCTATTACCACATATAATAAAAATCTTCAAGCAATTGGCAACGCATTCCCGTTGGATAAGTGTACAAAAACAGATGAGCAAAGGACCGCGGAAGAACCTCAAAATCAGCAGACCGCGGGTTCCCAATTATGACGGCTGAATTATCATCCTTTCTATTTAGCATCGCAAAGTTATCCTTGCGCGAGCATAGTATCCACGTTAACACCTCCGTGTACATATTCATCGCAATCTAAAATTCAAATTAAGAAAATAGGCAACATTCGTGAGAAACAAATGGTATAGTCACATGAAACACAGACGCAGATCCCCGTGAGCTGATGCAAAAGCAAAATGGAGGTGCTAACTAATTACCTCTGTTCTGAGAAGATCAGTGAGCTCATTCAAAGGCAGTGGTTTTATCGAAGAAGGCTTCCTTGTCGGGATGTTATTGAAACCATAGGCAATCGCAACATCCTCACATAATATAAAACAAAGCATGTAGTTAACGTACAGAGAATCATCATAATAGCACCAACACACAAAGGTTTTTGATTATGAAAAAATACCTCCATAACATCACAAGGGTGGAGAACGTCGCTTCTGCTCGGGGGTACATGTACTTTCACAGCACATTGGTTATCACTAGATTCAGCACGCAGCTGCATTCGGGTAAGCAGACTTGTGACCTGAATGGCACAAAAGCCATTTCACGGAAAAAAAAATGATTAAAATCATTACAGAGTAGAATTTAAAGACCCTAGAAAGACGGAAAATACACGGCAGACAAGAATGCGAAACTGGTCAGAGAATCGCTCACAGCTATGACAAGTACCAGTCTGCTTAGTATTCTAGTAAACCCAAACGATGCATAAATTTTTAAAGAAAAGACTAGCTAAAGGCTGAAAGATAACTCTTTATATATAGATTTACTTCCACTGCAGTCTCTAAAACTGAGCCTGGTTCATATTAAATCATTTGGATACGTTCATATCGGTTCATTATCACAGAGTACAAAACAACTTGACAGCAGTGATGCCTTTATTACCTCTTCCACCTTCAAAGATACTCCAATTGAGTCTGTAATATAAGAGAGAGGAACCTCCATATCGTAGACAGTCAAATCTGGATAGATGTATGACTCTCCATTGTCATATGTAACTTCAACAGGCTCAATCTCAAATTTTCTCTCACAATATTCTGAAAAAGTTGTCACCTGGTACACATTGAATGATTAGTTAGAAATTGATCACTCAAATACAGTAGCTTTAATCTGTTTATACGTACCATTGTATTCAAAACAATCTTGGCCTTCGTCAAATCGGTTGCTGTACATTCAATGAAGACATTCTTTGTCTGCACGGTAATTGCTGAATGTGCACCATTGATAATGGGTGGCAATGACAAAACAGTTCTGCGAAAGCGAACCTTCATTAATTGAAATTCCCAATACATAATTCATTTCCATAATTCACTAGTAGATTGATAGGCATATGTACTACATAACCTTAAGATAAAAGTAACGGTTTTGGGAAGAACCAACTACCTTTTACTGTCGTATAAAACAGGGAAGACGGGTGAATTCTCGATTATGTGTAAATATTTTTTCAACTTTAAATCTGACTGCAAAAAAGGGTAAAGACAATCTTTCAGAAATCAAGGAGACATTTTGTAGATGAAATCAGGAAACTCCTTTAGCAAGCATTAGAAGTTATTCAGTGAGTGAACAATTATTTAATCTCATAACACATATCACAAAATCTGAGTTCAAGGATTATCCATCATACAATGGTCTAATAGAAACTTTTCCTGTTTACATATTTTTTTTTAAAAAAAATCATTCATGAGTTACCTTGTAAAATTCAATTAGTTCGTCAGCCCTGAAGCTCTTTGTCTGCCAACAAGAGACAAGATACTGGTATTAGAGTGTATAACATGCAACCATCCTTCATGATGTGTCACTTAAAGAAGCGTGAAAATTGTCCCAGGTATCTTAAAAGCAAATGCTACTAAATATAAACTATACACTCATATAACAGAGGAAAAAACATCTAATCAAGAGACCTTAAAGAACAGAACTAGAAGAATATAACCGAGAAAGCACATGGCAGTATTTTGTATCAGAGATATTAGTTGAATAATCCAAAAGAGTGTAGACTTACTTGCTTCAAAGGTACAAAATTTATGTCTGTTGGTGGCAAAGCCTGAAAAAACAAAAAGCAAGATCGTAGTATCAATGGCTCACACAAGAAGAAGAGATTGTATGTAAGTTTGATTAGCATTCTAGCTAAAAGAACTACACCACGTAAGATCAGATACACGAGATGTAAAGGTAGAGGAAGAATATAACACTTACCTCATATGTGAACGGGCCTTGCAACGTATCAAGGTCATGAGTTCCAATTGCAACGAGGGATCGTCGCCTGAAATAAGTAACCAAGACAAATGAACATCACACCATTTGCAGAAAGTGGAACCTTTATAAAGCAATAGAAGTAGATATCTAATACCAAAAAGCAAGTCACATCATGATATTAGCTAATCATTTAAATAATGCAGGAGAGGGCCAAATGGATGATATGACTGACCAAGTCAGCTTACCGGCAAATATTTTGATGAAGCTTATCCTGAAGATCAATAAAGCTGTTGTAACGAGCCTCGTCAAAGTTCACACCTCTTAAAACGGCACAGACAACAAATGGGCGAATCTTCGATGTCTATGAAAAGTGAAAAAAAAAAAGATTTTAATAGATACAGAAAACTTTCATGATAAGTATGAAGGAACCGAGAACAGAAGGTGGTAACGGGATAATGCACCTCTGGATTAACATTCATTGTAAGGATATTGTGTTTGCTGATGGCAGCAAGTTGATAGGTAGGGATGTCTTGTTTGTTAATGAAAACGCGAAGAGCTAGCGCAAGACCTTCGAGACAGAGCAAATCATATCTGCATTGGGTAAAAAGATACATATAATTATACCAAAAATCAAATGAACCTAACTTCTTCTTCACACATTAGGAAGTAAATGAGACTGTGTAATACGCAAAGTTATCTCGAAAAATGTATAATTTCGTTTAAAAAAAAGTAGGAAACCTGTTGGCGGGGATTTCAATCTTGAAGATGATTTCTTCATCATCATCAGCTGCTTCGTCCATGTGTTTCTCTTTCCTCATTATTGCCTTCTCAGTTGTCTGTTCATTTTGTAGTATACATGCAGATAACAAATCAGATAGAGAAAACCAAGAAAACGTGTTGAGGAAGGAGAGAATTGAGGGAGGGCTCACCACGTCATCAAGCTCGATACCGAAACGGAAACAGAGATCCTCGAATTCTTCCTGTGCTAACAATTTTAATAAAAATGCCAAAAATCAGAACATTATGATGAACGAAATTGGGATTGAAAAGAGGAACAAGTTTATTGATTACTGTAGGATTTTCCGAGAGCAGCGAACAAACGGTCTCTGCCAATGCTCACTGTAGGCATTCTCTCCGATTTTCTTCAACCGAAACTGAACGATGGAAAGAGAGAGTCGACCAATTCTGTGCAACACTGGACTCTACTAATTAGGGTTTCTACCACAAGACGAAGATTGACGAACTTGACCAATCAGATCATCAGAAAATATAATCAATTTCTCTTTTTCTCTCTTAATAAATTTGTACTTCTTTTTTTTTTGTGGTCTCGTAACACTCTTTCTTTTGCCACGTCAGATTTAAACAACTGACACATCAGCACTGGCCTATACATTTCTCTTGACAAATCAGATGCAGCGTAAGTACTCTCTTAGCAAGTGATTTGATCCGAATCCAGTAAACTGTGACAATAATCAATGATAAAAATAATTTCATATTAAATATAACTAAAATAAAGAATCAGCCAAAACTTTATGTTTCTCTGTTTTTTTCCAAGTATTTTCCATGAACAAGAAGCACGAAACATCGAACGCTGAAAGTTCAGGACATAAATCAAAATTCGGAGATAGGACAAAAAAGAGGAGGCTGCTTTATAGACACAATCCCACGACAAAATGCCAAGAAAACAAAGAGAACGTCAAGTCTGCTCTGGAGTGTGTTGTTGCTCTGGAAGAACTTGCAATGCCTTGGTTCGAGTAAAACTACTTCCGGGAGAGAATCAATAACATGTTTTTACTCTTTCGTACAGATACAACTGCAGATTTGAAAAAGAACCAAGAGAAGGAAAAAAAATTAACACCGGCAGTATGAATCTGTTCTATCAAGGTTTTTAATAAGATTGATCTCGTGGATGGTGAGAACGAACCTTGTTGCCTCTCAACTAGGCACTGACAATGATATTTACATCTGGAGAAACCTGCCGAGAGACTAAACATTAATATATATATATATATGCCCAAGTAATTGATTGCTTCACGTAGAAAATTAAGAGAGCTTTCTTGTCAAACCTTTAGAGTTCACAGTGGTAGCTCGCAGCAGAATTGACCTGAGAGACTTTTCTATGGAACTATCTGTATTTCAAATGCTATCTGAAAACATGACTCCCGTTTTGTTGAAGCCTGAGATTTTCTATAAGGGACTGGTAGTATGCCTTGAGGCCCCGAATATCATTACCCTGAATACCAAACAGGTCAAGGAAAAACTATGTTTTATGCACCGGACAAAAAGATAGATTTTTTTTTATCTATATTGTATGGTAAGTTTTAAAAGAGAAAAGCTTATCGAACCTGCAACTTTTGGCAATACTGCTCCGCCAAATCTTGTGGACAATGTGCTGATGGAAAAGTTTTCGACATGAGATGCAAGAGAAATGCATTACCAAATTTTTCATACATCACCTTCTGAGCCGTGATGATTTCACTGAACAAGACGTGCTGTGTTCACAAGGCAAAGGTTAGGCAGAAATCAAGTCAGTTGTGGAAATAATTCTCCGGTTCATACAACTGCAACTGGTAGATAAAATGCCGAAAACAAAAGAGAAATTGAAGTTTCATATGCTTACAGTATTCGCATCATTGAACTCAAAGGATTTATCGAGCACACTGTACAAACAGCAGTTTGTTGCAAAAGCTTCGATCATGAAATTCTGAAAACCTGGGACCTGAAAGCAAATATTTCTTGATTATGACATTTGTGGTTCTTCCATGAAGAAAAGAAAGTAAATAGGATTATTTAGCAGGCATACCTTCTCCTCGCTGTATGGCTTGGCACACCAATCTTTAATAAGCCTAATAAATATCTGCACACATGCCTATTTTTACGGCAGAGAATGAAAGAAGTGTGTAATAAGCAAGGGAACAAAAGACAAATCATCAAAAGTGTGTAAAATGTAACCAAACGGTACGTGTTACAAACCTTTCGTACGGTAATATCCTTGTGGTTACAAGAAGTGTTCAAAAGCAGATGCATCATCGTATCTAAGTACACCCTACTATTGGGGGTAAGGAATACAGAAGAGAGATCATGTGTGGCTATCACATGAAGAAATGTGTACAGCGTCCTTTGAAGCTCGATCAATTCCCTCATTTCCTACACAGAGAGAAAGATATTTAACTGTGGATATAAATAATGTTACCATATCAACAGGTTCCTAATTTACAATTGCAAGATAGCCCAAAAATCATGCATGGAGGATATATTGAGCTAATAAGAACAATCAAACAAGTACCTCTGTCACAGCCCCAGGGCGTGAGGGGAGCCCATCTCTTGGAATTACATTGAAAATCCTACCAGCAACCACGGGGTACACTTCTTCCAGTATATCACGGAGAGAGCTGTTGAACTTGCAGATAAGTTGATTGAGTAATACCAGGAAACCAACCATTTCCTTTGGCTGCAAAACCACGAACAAAATTATATTATTGTTGAAAATCTATATCAAAGTAATGTGCTCAACCCACATCATTACACAAAAATAAATATCCTAATCGTTAGATTTTACTCCCAGATAAGCAAGTCATATGAGTATCAACTAATTGTCAATACGGGAATGGAACAGTCTTAAGGTAAGCTTTGAAATTTTCGAAATACCTCACTGTCAGCAAGTAGCTGTTCCAAAGCCTTGGGAAGATACGGAAACACAGAGGATCCAAGGGTATCAACCATACGGTGTATGAATGATGTGACCTGAAGGGAAGGGGAACAAGCTAATTACCAAACTGTGAATCAATATTTTAACACAATAGAATCTGTAACCCTACAGATCACAATATATCTACTTATTAACATACAACTAAACTCATACCTTACTCCGCAAAGGCTCAACCTTTGGAAACTCAATCAAAATCCTTAGAAGCACATCTAGTGTCTACATAACAGAGAAGGTTAACAATTGTTAGAAAGCCAGCAGCTTCAATTAGGGCAGTAAATTATACGAGAATATCATTGCTAGGCGAATTAATCTACATGATCCATAAGAGAGAGAGAGAGAGAGAGAGAGAGAGAGAGAAAAGCCTATCTTTCATACAAACCTGCTTAAACATGAGACCAATTCGAGGACGGCTCGCAGTAACAAGACGTTCACTGAAGCCCTGCATTTCGGACAAAAGTGTAAGGACAAGTCCAGAAGAGGGCAAAATTCAAAATACCAAGTAACAAATCGCACATTCAAAAAGATATCTTGCTGGACAAACTAGAATAAAGGAGCACAAACCTTGCTGAGAGCATTAATTGCCACAATGGCAAACTGGATATTTGCAATTTTTACAGGAAAGTCTTCGGAACTTGCGACTTTTGCCTCCACAAGTCCTTTCTCAATCTGTTATAATCACATTGAAACAATCTGAATAAATTTGACCACAAACAATGCCTAATAGTGTCATGTAAACAAGAGAATAGTAGAAACAAAAACCTGTTGACAGAGAGGAGTAAGCAGTAAAGACAGATAATCTGACTGCTTTTCAGCTGGGACATCCTCTAACCCTATGATTAAGCCAATGGCCTACAGTAAATCGCATTGAGAGAGAGAGAATTTAGTTCCAACTCAAAAGTACATATATAAAACAGTATCTTCAACGGGGAAAATCATAACCTCAAAAATGTGGCTGCCATCTTCAGTTCCTGAAAGTTCTCTTGATGCAAAGTTCATGGTCGTCAACTGGGACAACGTATCTTGGAGGTTCTGATTTTTCCCAAAATGATATATTGGTTAGATAAAGGATAAAAACTAATCAAACAAATAAATCAGACTTACAGAAATGGGTATAGACAAAAGAAAATCAATTTCATACCTGCAGGATCTTATCAATGAACGGAACAAGCTTTGATTTTAACAATTTCACGACTCTCATGAACAAGTAACAAGCTCTACGGCTCACATGGACGTTCTGGTGATGCAAACCCCTTTCATCAAGGAAGGCCCTAAGAACATTGGGAATGTACTGGCAATTTTCCTGAATAAATTTCATGTATCTTGTTATGTTTTCTAAGTACACAAGTGCAACTAGTCTATGAGAATGACCAGGGAACTTGGTGGTCAAGAGCATCGGAATTAATTCACTCAAACATCCAGATCCTGATTTCATGGCCTCCTCCGTCATAGACTCTCCAAGTGAATACAAAAGTGAAAGTGCAGCTTCAACTTCTTCGACATTTCTCTCAGAAGAGGATTCAACAGCATTTGCTAGAGAGTTTCGAATGAAATGCTGTGTAACTTCAGGAGCAACACGTCCCACTGTACGTAACAAGACAAAGAGATCCTTTCTAAACTCGGACATTCTATCTTCCTCTTCCAACCCAATTTTATCCAGCGAATTAAGGTTGTTACGATACATAGGATCGTAGCAAATCTGAATTCTAATCACTTCGAGAATCTGAGTAATGTGGAGCAGTTGCTTCTCCTTCAATGCAGGGAGGCCTTTGAGAGTTGAAACGTAACCCAGGAGAAACTGGACGATACTAAAAGTAGAATCCACCTCACAGTTCCGCATGACATAAAAAACTGATGGCAGAACTTCGTTCAGCAGATCCATGGAGACTGCCTTGGTCTCCTCTGAGTTCAACCGCTTATGGCATTCTAGAACCTCAACAGCATAGCCAGTAACCAAAGCGGATACCTTTGATACAAGTTCTGAATCAGCATCTTCTGACACTAAACCAAAAACACGACTTATTTGAAGGGTCTGCAAAAGGGGCAGTTTTGACTGGGGTTCCATCCGCTTAGAAACCATGGCTAAGACACACCCAGCTGCTGCACCGCGGACTTGATCAGACAATCCCTCAGACAAAATCAATTCAAAGAGTAGCGGAACAAATGCATCATTTGCAACCAAATTAATGTCAATCCAAGATACAAATCTTCTCATACAATCCAACACGGTAGCAGAAAGATCAGGATCGGAGTTCCTGTACAAGGAGACAATGTCATACCACGCTCTAGCAATCTGAGGAACACACTGTTGCCTCATTGCATCCTTGACTCGAGCAGCGACAGATATCTCTTCTGGTGTCCGAGGGTAATCCAAGCTAATCAGCTCATCATCCAAAGCATTCAAAACCCGACAGAACATGTCGATCACAACAGCTCCTTTGCTCAGGTGACCCATAAAATCAACAAAGACAGACGGCCAAATCAAAGGGTAATCAAAATAGATCAAAGTAACCAAAACCTGAGCAAGCTTGTTCTTAACAAATGGAGGTCCTTCCACAACCCTAACAGCATTCTCATTATCAACAACCTCCAAACAGGCCATGGAGAAAACCGACTTCCTGACAAAACTCTGCTCATCCGAGCTCATGGAACCGTACTTGACCCTCAAAACATCCTGCAGCGTTTGCAAACACCAGAACTGAACTTGGACAAGCTTAGAGAACCAGAGCTTCTCGAGACATATGCTGCATATAGATGGGTTTTCTTTGACTTGCTGACAATAACTAACAGCATGAGACAGTAACGCCGCATCGACAGCACCAGATTCAAAGCTGATTAGTATTGCCTCTTCAAGGCCATCCATTTTTTGATAAAAACCTAAAACACAGATTCCAAATCCTGTCCCTTTATGTTTGCATATAAGTCAACAAACAATGCCTCAAAAATTGGCTTCGTCGTCACCGAGTCCGAAGCTACCTCCGGTTCACCTTCTCTCACCCGTATCAGATTTTGATGCGGTGGTGGGGGAAAGAAAAATCGAATCTTTGAGTGAGTTTGGCTTACCAGAAGTAAGTAAAGGATCTTCTCGGTTATTGCTTTTAGAGCAAAGGATCGGATTTTAGGGATTTTGAGCTAAAATAGAGACAAGGGTATTGGAAGCCCTAAGGGTGAGTCTCTTCCAATTCAGTATTTTAGAAAAAAAATGAATTTTTATTTTGATGAGTTTTATGGAAGATTTATATATATGTGAAGGAATTTTGTGAGACTGGAAAGAAGACGGAGGAGGAGGAGGAGGAGAGGAGCGCAGCAGCGTAGGGTTTTTATACAGATTTTATTAGCGTGCCCAAAGTAGTAAATAAGCAAAATCTTTGCGAATTAAATATTGAAAATTAAAATTAACCCCCGAGCCAGTTTCAAGAATATCGGCCCATGGGCTTCAAATTACCCAAATCGATAAGAACAGGATGTCAGTATGATCATTGAGGTTATTGATCAAACTAGCACAAGAGCATCAAACCGACTTTTTCTTAAGGATTATTATCAGACATCATGAGACATGTATGTATATATCCAAATTACTATACTAAAAACACTATAAGCTTGGGAATTTCAAAAATATACATGCAGAGTATTATAAAAAGAACTATAGATTGGGTTGACAATATCGGCTACTTGATTTGTCCATGGCGGGTTTTTAAAGTGATTTCTAATTTTCTATTGTGTACTTTCACGAGTACCCATGTCCGTAATGGACCTTAAACACATCCACAATACTCTGACCCATGGAGATCGCTTTTGTAATTATGAGCTTACATTTGGAAATTCATGCTGTGAAAATAAATAAATTCTTATCAGTCTTCGAGACCTAAAGAAGATACAAGAATGAATGAAACGAACCTTGGCATCGTTGGCAAAAATAGTACATCTATATGCAGCATATGTCTCGAGACCAACTGTGTTTAAGGTCTCGCTACACTACAAAAAAACAGTTGTTTTGAATCATTTATTTTAAATATTTGCAT